>CM032060.1:72432316-72449720 GCA_018831715.1 Matsumurasca onukii | reverse complement strand
TCCATTGGTTGTTGGGCTATTAATTACTTGCCAATCTGAAGTGTCGGCCCTCATTTGTAACAAGACTACACCTCATCATCCATTAAACACTCATCTCACAATCATATTTTTCATATTCACCTTAAAATACCTATAAAGGAGTCAGGGTGTGTAGTGGTGCTGGGCAGCGACAGTTCCACTAACTTTAAAATTTTTTCATGACTTTTTAAAATTTTTAAACAGTTGGGAGGAGGTTTTGGATTTTCCCTTCCTAGGTGTTTCATACTCCATAACCTGCTTCGTAAAGTGCCTAGATACCATACAATTACATTAATATTGGCAATGTAGATACAATTTCGCGTTCCCACTCTGCTAAATTTACCCACTACCTACACTGATAAAGGTGGTCGGTGACTCAAAGCAAAGTAAAATATAATTATAAGTTTGCAGATGTATGTTGTTGATACCTGCAATAACTTTATGATTAGTAAAATCTGCAATCTAAAACCATCATGAGTTAAAAAGTACAAAAAGTTCAAAATTGTATAGGTATTAGGATGAGAAAATTATACAATAAGTAAATTCTTATACATTGGGATCAAACTGTTCTTATTTGCGATGTCCAGTCTAACTATTAAGCTGTATAATCGAGTAAAACTTAAAAGAATCAATTGAAACTTTGCATGTACGATTTTACTGGTATTGAAAATGAAGGAAGTCAGTTTAATAGTTTTAGATTTGCCCAATGAAGCTTCTAATGAAGGCCCCTCAAAAACATGTTTTCTTTGAAGCTAGAGCATTTTTACTTATTATTTTTATCTCCCACATCACTTAAGGGATTTGGTTCAAACTTGTTATAATTTGGTAAGATGTATACAAGCAGATTTAGTAATCAACAAGAATTTTTAACTTCATGACCGGTTTTACCATGTATTTAAAATTATCAGGAATGATAAAAACAAACAATTAAGAAATTTACACTTCTAGTATTGAGTTAGTAGACTACTATTTTATTTTGTTTACTTTTAAATCTATGTCATCATTGAAATACATCTAATAATTACATGAAAACATAGTTTAGGTTTGTTAGTGTTATAGTTTAAATGTGCCTATTTCAAAGAACATTTGGAATATTTGATAAACCAAAAAAAGGGACAATAAAGATGAGAACAGCAGTGAAGTAAATTATGTTCCTGATTCTGGGAAAAGAAACGATGAGTCAATGACATGCCTACATAAAAAATTATATTATTTAAACAAAATGAAAATAAAAAAATTTTATATAACAAAAAGTTTTGAAATAAGTTAAAGTTTTGGAAAAAATAGGTTTTATTTTTGTTTAACACTTTTAAGTTATTTCGTTTTAAACTAAAAAACGCTCTCTTAAAAGTTTGTATTGTGACTTACCAGAGTTCTTCTCCTATGGTCTTCATATGGGTTTGGCATAGTACGAAAGTCGGAAGTCTAACGAGAAGAAGATCCGTGCATCAATGTCCGAGTTGATCAACTTCCTCAGGAACAGTAAGTAGGTCATTCGTCGGACTGGGACTGGGTATGGTCCTGTAATCCAGCTTCATGGAGGTCAGGTTTTGAGGATGATATAGGTCTAAGCGGCTCAGGTAGTCTCAGTGATCATCTGATGATACCAGCATCAACTCCACTATCGTTTAGACATATCAGACATCACCTGTGTGGTTCGGAAGTCCGCGTTAAGCCCGTTGGTCCTTATTTCCATTGGTCATTGGAGCTATTGGACCATTCTAAGGAAGAGTGCTTAGTTTGTAACAAGACTATCCTCATTAACTCATTACTACCCTCATCACACTCATCCCTCACCACATGGCTGAAAATACCCTCATGTGGTGGTCGGTATCTCAAACAGTGATTTAGTGATTCATTGTTCATCTCGTGTGAAGTGGCATCAAGTTCAACTGAAGTTGAAGATCGTGCATTGGAACAGAGCGGTAGTGAAGCCCAGTAGCACACCAACCAAACAGATGAAACGGTTCTGAAGTCTCTCAATGTGTCCAATCAAATGGGTCTCCAAACAGGTGACGAGAATTCAAGTAACGGTCTGACCAAATGAATTTAGATGATCCTCAGCGCATGAATAGAAAACATGTTGCGACTGTTCCTTGTAATGAAATATAGGGCCGAATTAGCTCTCTTTCAGATATAGTTAATATGGCTTAGAATTTGGAGAAGTATGACACCAAGGATTATTAGATGAGAGAGGTTGATCGTCAAGCATGTCAGGGAAGATGATAGTCCTGTGTGCTAGACCTGAGAGAAGGACATCACGGAGCATTTGAAATATTCAAGGTCACGTCATTATAGTAGCACCACTCATCAAAAAATCAGTACTGTTCTGCAAAATTTGGCAATCGTTAAGGTTTTTTGTTCTAAAAATTTTGCATCATCAGCAAAGAGCAGAACTTTTGATGAGTGTGCTGGACCAAGTCATTAATTTCTTTATGACTTGAAAAAGAACGGACCCAACAGTGATCCCTGAGGCACACCGGAAATAGCAGAGAAAGGTTTAGATAAGCAGCTAGCAACCTGCACAGAGAACGACCCTGGATATAATTTCTCAACCATGAAGAGGCATCCGCCAAGCCAATAGCTTCAAGCTTGGCCTGTTCATGACTTACACGATCAAAAGCCTTGGACAAGTCCGTGTAAATGGCGTCCACCTGATGAGGCACTGAGAATGTGTGATCCTGGGAGGCTAGTAGGTTGTGTAGTAGAACGTCCCTTCATAAAACCATGTTGTTCAGTACAGATTATACTCTTCAGATGGAAAGACAACCTCCTCAGAACCAGAGATTCGAAAATCGTGGCAAATTGTTGACTGTATAACTACCGGGCGATAATTCTTGACGTCAGCAGGGCAACCAGACTTAAAGATAGGCGTTATATAGCCCAACTTGAGATCGGAGGGAAGGGTGGCGGCAGCCATGAGCAGGTTAAAGTGAGGAGATAAAACGCTACTGCAGAATTTCAGGATCAATAAAGAAATTTCGTCAGACCCAGCTCCCTTGTTTACATCAAGTGAGTTCAGCTCCTCTTCAACCTCTACCATTGACTTTAAAAAATCCCTTAAACATTTAAAATCAATTCCTCTGCTCGCATAACAACAGGAGATTGAGGTACATGCTTTGAAGTCATATCTTGGAGGAGGGAGAGGGATGGAGACTTGTATTCGGAGGAAAAAACAACATGGAGAACAGGTTAGAGATGTCTTGAGGCTTTTCGGCAAATTCATTATCTTATATATATGGATGTTCCAATATCCATCTTTATAAGCCTGCGTGGAGTAAATATACGGACAATTTTTCTGCACATTCACAGATGTTTATTTTATGTTGATGTTTTGTTTGTTTTTATTTTCATTCGTTGTGGTTACTGTCTGACTTCTGTTTACGTTGCTCGCGAACTGCAGTCTGCAGGTATTCTGTGACTCTTCAATTTTATTATAACCGAATAATTATTAAATATGAAGTAATATCAAACTACCTAGCATAGGTTGTTTCTTACTATTATAACTCTTCTTGTTGCCTAATGTTTATTTAACTTTTTCAAACAGGTCTGAAAAAGGTTACCAAAATACCTCTTGGGTTTCAAAACCTTACTAAGCCAATTTTGAATCTCACAAATCCGAATCAAACCCTTCATAATTTAAAATTAGGCTTATATCCTGGGTAATAAACCTCACGTGTTACAGTATTTAAGAGTTTATTGATAGTGTAGCCTAATTATTTAAATTAACAAGTACAATACATTGTTTTGGAACTTGGCCTTAGATATTTTTGTTTTGCACCTATTTGTCTTGGCTAGTACAATGGTTTTGTTATTTTGGACTTAAAGTGTTATTGTTTTAAAACAACTTTCTTAGGGGCACTTTTTTATTCAAACTTGGCTAATTTGTTGACAAGTTGAACCTTATCTCGAGAAGGTAGACGACGTTTGTGAACTGCGTCTCCCAAGTGTGTAGTTCTCATTTTCTCTTGTTCATGAGTAAATGTAATTTCCTTCCTCGTATGAGATCACACTTGGTTTTGAAAAAAATATTTACAAAATATAAGGGCAAGTCAACTATTGTAAATGCTCAATGCTGGCTTGTATGAGGCGTTTGAAGTCTTGTGAGTGTTATGAATATTTTATTTTTGCCGAATAAAAGTACTTATATTAAGATTGAGCACTGTATGCCATTCATAGGAACATAAACTACTCCATAGTAAGAGACGCCACCGCGACAGTACCTGAAATGGGCTGTTTTCTTCTTGCTGTTAGGATACATGAAGTCTGAGGAGGTTATGTTGTAGTGTATTCAGAGTATTTTACTGACCATGTACACAAGCATTAACACTTTCACACTTCACCTTGAACAGCAATAAACCATTCCAAGAACCTGCCAAGAATGGTATTTGATGCTGAGATTTGCATTTTCAGCCTGTAAAAAGGGATAAGTTCACCCTTTGGCTTATGGCCTAGTTTCGCTCACATGACCTGCTTATATATCTTACTCAAGCAGTAATAGCATTTATCTCATTAATCCGCCCTACATCAGGATCGAAGCACCGGATTAGTGAAAATGCCAGATTAGTAGAGATTCACTAAAAACCTAATTTGCCAGAAATAATCTTTGTTATGTTGGAAAAATGATTCACTAGTCTTAAAAATTATTCAATTTTATTTTTTTTCTTCAGATGTTTGTGAGTTTATGATCTGCTGATGTTGAAGTCCTTGAATAGAGTAGCTAACTGATCACCACAACTTTCTAATCTTTTAAAATCACATACTTTTATCTATTGTCAAAGTAACACGTTTACGTTTTTTAACATCTCACGTCGTATGGTCCTGCAGTGAACTGAAGTAATCGATACATACATATATGTCACACGCTTTACACAAGTAGAGACTTGAAAACAGGTATGGCTATGGCCATCACATCGCCGGATTACTGATGTGTCAGAGTGATAACGGCGGATTATAGAGACTGTACTGTACTTAAACAAAACCCATGTTCCACCTACTTTGCTCTAAATAACATTGCTTTTATCACCTTACTTGTCTTCTGACTCTACAACATCATTCAATGGTATCAAAATACCCAACCAAGCATTTACCTATCGTCCTTCTTCTACAGATCAACCTGTCAATTTTCAATTTCATTGCATACCTTAGACACCTCCTTTACTTGAGACAATTGTCCATCCACAAATAATTTACTTCATAACTAAATAACGCCAGTTTTCTTTCAGCCAGTTTTCACATAAACAGTACTAATCACATGTTTGTGTAAGAGATAATTCAGGCCTGGCTTTCTAAAAACACTCAGGCAAGAAAAATAAAAAGAGACATTTAAATAAAATTTACTTGTGTTTGCAAAAAGATCGGTGTATGGTGATTTTTTAACTAACAAATCTCATGATTTCAGATTGTTTCACTATGAAACAAGCCTTTGTTTCTTCATCTGTTCTGTGCGGCGAAAGCACTTTGGCAGCAGCTACACTCATAGTTGTAGAGCTATGTTTTTGAAGAGAAGAAAGGTTCAAAGTATCAAGAGCACCAGATGTCGATGTACCACAAATGGAAGAAAGTCAGAAGTTAGTAATGTCTCACAATGTATCCATTGAAAGGAGGGAAGAGGCAATGTGAAAGCAGAGTTTACTGCCCGTATCAGACAATTAGAGAATGAATCCAACAAATCTCTTAAGGACAGGTATGTATTTAATACAATTAAACTAAAGCCGCATTATATTGGTTTGTTCGCCTAATCTTTCCAGTATATGATAGTGTTTTAAAACCCAGTGGTACTGTATACCACTTTAATACCGTATATGAATAGTTAAAAGTTAGAAAGTAGGAAAACCTCTATTTTTACCACTTAAACATCTTGCATACACTTTATAGTTTATTTCTAAAACAAAATATACTCAAATACTTTTTTGTCTGTATTTTAGTTAATAATATCAAATCACCATAGATGATCTGTAGACTTTGGAAATATCAAGTGTTGAAGTATCGAAGTTTCTACTGTTGTAGTTTTAGTGCAAATTCTGGTGATGCTAATTTGGTAAGATAAATCCACTAGAAAGGGAATTCTATGGACATGCAAGAGGAAAAACAAATATAACATTAGACTTTTAACAATTTTAATTTATTATATTCGTTTGGAGATTCATCTCTTCAAATGCTAAACAAGTAACACACTTGATTTGTAAACTCGTTTATATTTTTTAGTTACTTGTATACATATTAAAGATAGAGATGAATCTGAAAACCGGTCCTGGTAAATTTCAAATTGTTAATTGGAGTTATAGTCCTGTTTTAGCGACAATCCATTATTATGTTTTTTTTCCAGAATATTTGTAGTCTAATGAAAAGAATGAGTTTATCAATGGAAAGAAGAATACAAAATGCTACTTGTTGAAACTACACCCAGTGGAAGGAATTAAGAGTTAACAATTTCTTCCAGAGGTTGCCACTGAAACTGTTGTTAAAATAATTCAGACATAAACAATCTGTAGACCAGATTAAGGAGTTTGTAGATGTTCTATTTGTAGATTTATTAACTATGCTATACCAGTTAAATACCTCTTACTTATCCACACTGTTTGAAATAACTTTCGTCGTTTAAGTACATTTTAAACTGAAAATGCTTTTAATTTCAAACAAATTATTTTAATCAGTATTCCAAGAATAAGAGGGATCATGAGGTAAATCTTAAAATGCCTTTGAAGGAAGAGGTTTATTTGGTAGCAACTCAATGCAATTTTGTTATTTCTTGTAATGAATCTTAATTTTCTCTTTACTGTGATACAGTACAATGTTACAATAAAACTTTCAATTTGCACATACGTCCCTTGATGTTGCTTTTATCATTTTCTCATTTGAACAGCTTGGTGGAATAGCTCACCACTTTAAACAAACGTGTACACTTTATTAAAGTTTAGCTCCCATTGTGTTGGCCCCATTTTGGCTAAAACAGTTGAAATACAAATTTAGAATATATTTTACTTTTCATAATCATGCTTACCAGAGGAAAGTTATACACTTTACAATTGAAAATCAATTTACATTTATGTTGGAATCACAATTGAGAATTGGTAAAATCTGTAACTGCCCAACACTAACCAGTTGAATGTAAGTTGAAACTTTAATCTGAGAATTTTACTCTTCTCAATAAATATGCCAGTAAAGAACATTTGATCATATGTGCCAGATTCTGGTTTGGGGAAAGTGTGAAGACGGTGGACCTGTGACGAGGCTGCTCAGTGGTTTTCACAGACATCTCTGGCAAGTCTTGGGGTCTCAGACTTGGTGCTTTGTGTCCCCACTGTCCCTGACCGAACCATCGACGGGCTTATGAGGAAGTCATCCTGCCTCACAAAGGTTCACAGCTACGTTACTGTAAGTCCAGGAATCAGACTTAATCCTCCAGAGTTAGGTTTCTTTTTACAAAACAATTAAAGTTCCTTTAAACATGTGCAAGCTTCGCCGTTCTGTGAGCCTTCATTTTTTTACACAGATTGTTTTTAATCAACACACTACTTAACACACATTCACTACAATAAACATTATAAAACATGAATATTGCATTTGTTTTCATGTAAATGTAAAGTGTCTTGTAGTAGTTGTGTTAAAACTGAGCATATTTTAAAGTGGTTAAGTGGAAGAGAGAACTTTAAAGCCCTAACTTCGCCACCAATAAAAACGCTTTTCATTTAATTTCACAATAATATTAATTTATATTAGAATTAAAATAAACGAAATCAACATTGATTTTGGTTATTAATTTCTTTGTAACAAGTTTGCCTGATGATGACAGCATTGCAATTTAAATATTTTGTAATACCAATAATCTCCATTTCAAGAAATTCAACTGTTTGACAAAATACTGGCTTGATAGTTGAATTGCACCAGGGACTGTATGCGGACGTGGCCAGCTACATGCTACTGAGTGAGGAGTCAGTGAAGGATTCAACACGCCTTGATCGTCCGGTCACCACCATCACTTCAGACCAAACCTGGTGGTGAGCGCTCGCCAGCCGCATAGCGAGACGCAGTGGGACTGGGTCAAGATCGGAGACAACGCCTTACTTAGAGGCTTCAAACATTGTACCAGGTACAATTTGTTTTGGGTTTTCATTTAATGAAATTTAGGTACTTATGAGTTTTGTAGGGCTGAGTCATATTGAGTCAGTAAACTGTGATTGGTGTTTTAGTTGATACTGTCAAGTTTCTAATTTTAACGCAGTGGGGGTCACAAGTATTTTGAGAGTCCTGAGAGTGGGAGAACACCAGGAAGTTCAAAACAAAATTTCCTTTTGATTTGTCTGAAAAATGTTGTGGTTTAATTTGAAACCTATGTTAAAATTTTACAAAACTCAAGGTAAAAATTAAAAAATTTATGGATTGCAGCAGTTAAGGAAGATTTAGAAGGGCAGACCGACATTTACCATTGTAACACACTTAGACAAAACTGTTTGATTGAATAGTTGGTCAGAGAGAAGTTACTAAAAGAAAGAAGTAGCCTAGACTGATGAAAGAAAATAACTCATTTGGAGGATGAAGCTCTGGGCTTAAAAAAGCCTAATTTTCACGCGCTGTTAACCACCTTTGTGTCCAACAGAGCAACATGTGAACAATAGAACAATATTTCTCTTTGTTGAATTTTGTTTTATAGTTTTAGGTAGTTTCCTGACATTAAGCACCACTGAAAACTTACACCATTTCTAGAAGGCCTATTTATGATCATCCATGTACAGTAAAGCATCTCTTGGTGATGCTCTGAAATCACCCAAACGGCTAAAACAAACACCAGGTTTACTAATCCCAATGGTACAAGACAAAAATAGAATAGAAAGCATTTCTTTGAAGTTTGATATCTTTGTATAACAACTGTATTTGTATAAAATACATTTTAGAATTTGTTGGCAAAAACTTAATAGATTTTATTTAATAAATGTTGTTTGTTAAATTTCCATGATGTGTGTTTAGATGTATTTGACAACAATGGATCCTGACACTGCCCAGAAAGATCCAGGGTCAACCTTGAAGACTATGCTAACGTAAGCATTTATTTCCCTGCCTTAGTTTTATACTACTCAGGTGCCAGAGACTCAATGGAATAAGTAAATGTGAGATATATGTGACTGACACAAATTTAATATATTATTCATTGTACAGATAGAAAAAAGGAGAAATAATCTAGAACATCCATTTTGAAAATCTACAAGAATTGTTTAAAGAAGGTAATTTGTTAAGATAACCGTAGTTCAATAAACCTTTGTTCACTCACAGCCTTTAACTAATGTTGTATTATCCAATAAAGCAAACAGTACATCACTGGCATTTAAATGTAATACATAGGTCTAGACATTGTATTTAGTATTTGATTTTGGTTTCAAACACTATATAGTAGTGAGCAGCAAAAACTCGATGTCGATCCAGGGACACAGCAAATTCATAGTAAAATACTCAGTGATTTTTACCGTAAATAAATCACAAAGGAAGAACAGAGGAGCCAAGAAACATAAAAATCTAAGATGAAATGATAAAACGGCAAGAAGAGATTAGATAAACACAAGCACTGCAGCCGTACAATTTCTAATTGCATAAATAATGTTTGTTTGATCATAAGTATGAACTTTTCTACAGTAAAAATTCAGCAATAGGATATTAAATATTTAAAAATTCCTTAGACAAGGTTTTTGTTATTATATAGTAGACCCTCGAGAACGGACTAATGTGTTAGGGTGGTCCGGATTTCAAAAACCGACCATCGAGGGATACCGATAAGCATAAATGACGCTTGGCTGAGCCACAAAATCTTTAAAACACTCATAATTGTAGGTCTCACATTTAAGGTCTTAATAAATAAAAACCCTTTAACATATCTGTAACAAGTATTTATTTTGTTCGCATACAGTATTTTCATAATTTATGTACACTTATATTTACAGTAAAAGGTTTCTAATTTTAATAAAATTCATCAATCACACACTTAATGAATTGACACACACACTAACAAAAGCTATCACAACATGTGAGCAACACATCATCAATGGCTGCAGATACCGCTGACATCTGTGGGGACTAATGCAGGGCTGGGAGGGTGACTCCCAAAGAGTAGATAGTTTCGACATTATCGATCCACTCCCTGATCTAGTCTGCCGATGTATCCTGACAAACCCCAGCATCGATTCTGAAAACGTATTAGCGCTTTAGCCCTATATTGTCAACGTGGACGTTAGTGCACTATATTGTTATTAAATATTGTTTAAATTACTAAAGCGCTTAACGTTGATTTAAAAATACTGTGCAATAAAAAAACATGTTTTTCGCTATTTTAAATTTTTTATTGAGGGTTGTCCTACCATCCTGAATCCGGGTCGAGCTTAGCCACTACTGTACATTTAGGATTACTTTTGCCTTGGCGGCTTAAATGTAATTTCGGGTTTTCCGTTATTCTCGCTGGATACCTCTGGTAAAAGTTCTACTGTATACTGTTTTGCCTATTAAGCATGCAAAGTGTTTTAATCCAGTGAGGTACTATACCAGAGCTATAGTATCTTATTAACATTGCAAATAAGAGACCATTGGGCATTACAGACTACAGTCCTGAGTTCTTCCCTTAATCTAAATATAAACAAAGTGTCACTGCTCACTCACTCTTAATCGAACCACAGCCCAAATTACTAGACCTACAATTACAAGTTTGAAACTTTACACATCTATTTCTGGTAGCTCAAAACCACTCACAAGAAGCGGCAGTGGCGGCTGCGTAGGTGAAGGGATTGAAGAGTCACTGCACTATGTTTCAGAAGGAAAAAATAACCTTTAATTTAATTAATACGTTTCCTAATCTGTGGGTTTGCATAATAATTATTATCAAGCGATTAACAGTGAGTGCTGATAAATTGACAACAATAATGGTTGCCGATAGTTTACCACGAATAGTATGCCTCTATAATTACCACTGGCTGCTTGTAAGACCGAATACTTGTTAGGTGAAGAGCAATGCGAGCCTTCACTTGGCATTATCACGAGGTAGGGATAGGCTGAGGCGAGAAAGGGGCTGCGTCGCTATAGCAGCAGTGACGTAGAAGTGTATATTCAAAACCGTATTGCTACCATGAACAGGAGACCAGTTCACTAGTAGACCATTTGGCGAAATGCTCTGTTTTAGGCCTACTTTTTGCTATACCTGATGATGTACATTTTAAAGAGTTAACAACTAATTTTAAATAGGTAGTTGTATATTGTACACTGATCTATACTACAAAACAATTTTTATGCAAGATTTCGCCGTTGTCAAATTATTTCCGCTAATTACAATGTTCAATTTAACAAATTACTTTTTTAACATTACAAACATTAACTTTTAACTCCCTGCTAGAACTTGAAGCTGTAATGACTCGTTGTTAATTATTATTCGTGGTTTCCTAGAGAAATAACCAATATATTTTGAATTGAATTGATTTTGTACGATGTTAAGATTAAATATTCAAACTTATTTTTCCCATTAAATAGTTGAGTACAGCTGATTTGCCCTTCACCTTTACCAGGCTCAGGAGCCACTGAAAACGGTTTTGAAAAGTTTCAACTTTAAGGGTGGTTTTACATGAGTGTGACTCTCACAAGTAGCAAACACAAAAACAATAATCGCGGTTTTCGTATGTGATGAGCATTAGTTGATATTTTACCGGTGGTTAAGTTCTTGGTGTCCATCAAAAGTCTACAGGTTACATCTAACAATTTTAAAAAATATTTCAATAGTATTTGGAAAACCATTAGTTTAAAATTAGAAAAATAAAGTGGATAACTCAATATTTTAAAACTTATTTCTGCACAAGAATTATGATTGGGTTCTATAACAATAACAAAGGACTTTATTGCTAAACAAAAGTTGTACAAAAGGCAAAGTTAGGGCTTTAGACTTTAGAACCCTCTCTACAAAGGTTTTAATGGTTTTCTTCTCAAAGAGTACTGTACTAGGATAAACTTCAGTCATGATACTCAGCGTTGTATCCGTGAGCAATGCACAGATAAACAGCTAATGCTTAATGAACAGTTGTGCGATGATTTATTCACAATATGCTATCATTTGTATTTTACTTTGTACAGGTACAGACAAATACCGATCCCAAGTTGAAGAAAGTGGAAGGAGACACTCCAGTGATGGGACTGTACATGAGGCTGCCATTGGCCAGGGATTGTGAGGGTCGGAGATCCTGTTTACATTAACGTTGACTAGTACAATGCAAATAACCTTCTCATTATTTGATTTATATTTTAGGCTCAAATAGTTAACTGACTGACTTTTTAACATTTTAAGTAGAGTAAGGATAAGCTAACACTCATAAATTAACACTAAGCCGTAAACTTACAGACTGTGTAGTAATAAGGAAATAGAGAAATACACTGATATACATTCAGCTATTAAGAAACAAAGATTGAAGTACTATAGAATGCTATTTAAAATAATGCATCCTTTAAACCTTAAAGATTACAAAGCAAATTTTAGATCAGTATGAAACTGGAAGTAGGGTGAAGTGGAAACAATTAAATGGATTGGGCCAGTTGATGAAGATATAAAAGCAGAAGGTATCACACAATGGATATTTATGATAGACACGTTGACTAAGAAGTGTTTGATAGAGTGGTTTGAGGGGGTTTTCAAAGAGTGGACTGGCGAGAGAAAAATAGCTCATTCGAAAGGGTAAAACAAGTTTGGTCTTAAAGAAAAGGCAACTTTCAAGCAAGAATAGCAACGCTTTGCCTTGTGCCACTGAAACCATCTCAATGCCACTGTAATAATTGGGTTTGTTTTGGGGCATCTTTCAATGTATTAGGCGAAACAGGAATTTCATAGAACATGGATGTGGTAATCATCTCTCTTCTTTTCACCTCAGACAAATCTAAGTACAAATTCAAGTGCCAATATTAACAAGGTCTACTAAGTAGGTTTTAGCTGTAAAACTTATTCTCAATTGTGTCATTTTACAATTTGTATTTTAATGCCATGGTAGTTGTAAAATCACCAAATTAGGTAATAAATTTAGTTCTTATCATATATAAAGTTCTCACTTTAATATTGTGGTGTGATCCTGTTAAAAATAGGGTCCTTTAAAGTGAATATGGGTGTTATCAGAACATTTTATTGCTTGTATTAAAAAAATAGACTAGGTATTTATTAAAATGCCTGTGGCGTTAAACATAGACTAAAATAATTGAACATGTTGAAAATCCTATTTAGTGCTTTCATACATAGGAAAAAACTTGTTTTCATAGTGAATTCAATAATATTTCTACTTTGTACACTTACTTATTTACCATTGTTTTACAAATAATGCTTTAACACAATTAGTGTTCCACTACCTAACTCTGTTTTTAATTTTAATATACATAATTATGCATTTACAACCTAGATCAGGATAGTAGAAACATTGTTTGATACATTTTAAATGGTAAATAATTAATGTTGATCATGAACATAATTAGAGCTGCCAAATTAGTATATTAGTTAAACACTATTGTACTAATAGCATTAATACATAAAAACAAAACCCTAGTACATACAGTAGAATTATTCTTAACCCAAATAAAAGAGTGCAGAAATTAAAAGCCCAGTCACATAATACCATTAATCTTGCAATGCAACACTGGGTAGTGCATGGATTTGTCGCTAGAATGCATCATGTGATGCACTCACTCCCCTCTCAACACACAGTAGTGTATCAGCTGTTTCCCACCAAATATTCTGGCAGGAAGGGGATGGCTTACCGAGTGAGTAAATTTGTTAAAAGTGCGCTGAATATCCTGGCACTGATTTCAAAGAATATGGACGCTGATGGTATTTTCGTATACAATATTTCTAATGATGGCGAAAGTAAGGAGGAACGCTGTCTCTAACGAGCAGCATCACCACACCTACTTCCACCAGACGGGCTCCTAAACCCCCGATACCCTGCTCCCACCTCTCCCCTGCCCGATATACAAGGTGATTCAAAAATATGGTATTTGATAATTAAATATTCAAAATGTATGTTGACATATGTTTGTACAATGTAATTAATTTGTATTATTTTTCCAATTTAACACTATTTTAGTTTTGGGAAAAAAAGTCACCAGGTGTTATATTACAGTTAGAAAAGAAAAACAAAATTAGCCTTGACTTATTTGCATAAAATCTTGTTGGGGGTTTGTAGCCTTGAAAATTCGGTACTGCACGCGAAGGGTTAAAACAATGTGTAGTAGTATTGTAGCTTGGAATAGAGGTCTGTCCAGATCTCTCAGTTACACAACACTAATCACTTTTGAATCCTTGCCCTTGTAGTGAGACAAGCATTGTGCCAGGATACAAATACCAAAACTTGTGGATCATATTTCGGTTAAGAGAGGTTCTACTGTACTACTTATGTACCTACTAACCTATATAGTTGTATTGTTTTTAAGACCTCACCAACAAGTCTTTTGCAACTTTGTGGGGCCACTAATGTAAAGTTTAATGTAAGAATATGATCAACTTGAAATTGTATAAGCAACCAGAGTGTGTTAAATCCACAATGTGTCATGTTCTAAATCTTTAATAAAATGTTATGAGTCTAGGGTTTGGATTTTTAAAACACTGGAGGTAGATTGTGTAACTTTTGTATTTTTCTATGCATTGGTAAAGTTTTTGTGGAAATTTTGGTATCGTGTGTCACCTATAATATTAATGTGTAATTAATTGTTGTACTAGATATTGAAAATTTCTGATTTTAGTTTCAAACATTCATAAACTCTGCAATACTGTAAAATGAATTTTGACCAAGGTAGTTTTAAGATTTGTTTTGAAATTTGTTGTAGAGCAGTTTTTAACATTGTTGGGAAGTTTATTATACAATCTTCTACCGACTTACAATGGGAAGTTTGTCGCACAATATTGAAGTCTATGGTAGTTTGGTGGGATCAAATTTTGATTTCTTATGTTGTATTAAAGTCGATATTATTAATTGATGTTCGACAATAGTACACTTAGTCCTATAAAACATATTAGTTTTAATTGTACTTGGAAAGTCATCTTCTGAGAAGCTGTATTGTTTTCAACAAACTGATCATTTGTCAAACTGTATTGAAAAAAATAAATCAATTTGAATAACATCATGTGCATTTCAAGTTTGGTAGCCCTTGCCGTGCTACTCCCCCTGCCTAATTTAAAAATAAAATTATGGTTCAATAACTAATTAAATTACAGTTACCTTGGTTGAGGGCCTGTAGATCCTACGGTGCAGGTTGTAGTCTATACACGTGTTTACATGGCCTTGTGCTGCATCATCAGTGCCGCTAAATTCCACGGCACTTGTGCACTTTCGGGTTCCGCGATTACGGCGCGTCGGGTGGCCTGCGCGGAAGAGCATATTTAGGGCGAGAGAGGTCGACTGACTGTCCAACAGTCGTAAATATGCTCTTCCAGCTGGCGTCATTCGTCGTAAACATGCAATGAACCAATAAATAGTTTTAATTAAGTTTCTTAGTTTTAATATCAGTGTAAATAGTGACTTAGTGTGTCTACTGATGATGCAGCACAAGCAAATGCAGTGTATAGACTACAACCTGCACTGTAGGATCTACAGGCCTCAACCAAACAACTAGGTCCTGCAACTGGGAAAATAGAATGTTATTAACTAATTAAAATTATAAACAGGTAAAATAAAAGTCAGTTATTCACACATAGAAAAGAATTACATCAAATTTATTTAATATTATAGAATTTTAAAAATGTATTAACTTAGGGAGTGGATGATTACAACTATTTTTACAATTAAAACATGAAATCCACATTATAGACATAACTTATTTGACTTTGGCACTTATGGTCCATTCTTTATGATGATGCCATGGTTTCTGACATGATTGAAGAAGAAAAAGTTGTTGTGAGGTTCTTCCCTGTGTGATACTGACTTGAGTGACTTCCTGGGCCAGCTCTCCACCCGACAATCGCACAAACAGGACTCAGGGCAGAGAAGACAAATAATGCTGAACTTTCCTCCTCACCTCGATAGCCTTGAGTTCTGAATCCTGTCTGCTGTAGAGTCTCCAGGTCCTTAGCTTTGGATGAACCGAGGGATTTCTACCCACATCAACACGGAATTTAAGAAGGATTTTCATAAGAAACAGAGAAACCAAATTAGCCAAAGCTCTGGGTGACTTCTCAGACACTTTCTTGTCAATGATGAGACTCTCTTGAAGTGTAGGATAGTGCAGTGTTTCTTTCACTGTAACTTTGACCATTTCAGAATCCAATTTCGGCTTCTTGCGCTGTCCTTGTGGAATTTTTTTTATGATAGACTTTTCAGCGACATAGTCGTGAGTTTGCAGGTCGGAGAACATGTAACCAAAAAAACCGTACACATCAGCACAGAAGAACTTAACATTAGCTTTGTGGCATACTTTGATCCTTATGAGCTGTTCCAAGCTACAATCAGTGGCGACAACAACATTGAACCCTGTGAAATATTCATCAGGCTTTTTGTCGACACTTTCTTTGTCAACACTGATTTCAACCATAGGGTTGAGTCTTTGAGCACGCTTCTAAAGATGCTTCTGCTTTCGGTTCTTTCCAATACTCTCACGGGGAATCAGGAATTGGCTGAATATGTCATCGTCGGTAGCTTCTTTGTCATCAAGGAGTGTTATTGCTTTGATACCAGAGAGAACAATGTTCTTACAGAACTCAGCACCAAGACCTTTCAAACCAATCAGAAGCACTGTAGATGAACGCAATCTCTTTTGGGAATCCAGACCCCAAAGGCGAATTTGACGATCATACAAATCTGCCTCATCCTCCGTCAAGTTGCAGTTATTGGCTTCAACCATTTTGAAGATCCTAAAACAAAAAAAAAACAAAGTTTTAATTATTGTGTGTCTTATTTACTTGAGAATGTCTTTAAAAAATGCAAGGAATGAAATGAAAGTTTATTTCTGAAATGTATACATCACATCAAATTCATACTATTCAGTAATTACATTGATTTGAAAATTATATTACACTACATTTATTTGTACAATTTAACTTACAAAACTAATTTGCAAACTTATAATGAATACATGTGACTGACTGTAGATGAACGCAATCTCTTTTGGGAATCCAGATCCCAAAATGAATAACTAAGCCTCATTTAACCTTCAGTGTAAGCCGGATATATCAGCTTGACCATTTTCATTTATGCAGCAGCATGTGGATTTATCCGCATTTCATACAGACCTCAAAAGCGTATGACCAATGAATCGTCATATTTTTATATTGTTGATGCGGTAGTTAGGTTTGGTGGTGTAGCAACCAACTACACTGCCGCCAGGTGTTAATGAAGCATTTCACACCTGCCACCCACCTTACCCCCTCTCTACAGCCATTCTATCACTATGCTCTTCC
>CM032060.1:71050155-71063887 GCA_018831715.1 Matsumurasca onukii | reverse complement strand
TAATTTATAATCATTTGTTGTATAAATCTAAGCAGGTGACTGGTGATTTGGTAATCAGTGTGGCGGGTGGATAGCAAGCAGGAGTGGAGTGTACAGTGGACAGTGGCCGGGACGGGACGCGAAGCCAGTAGGCAGTATCTCAGTCAGGTGACTCACTCGCGCATCAGAGAAGCAGAGCGGTGAACAAACAGTCCACTCGCCCAGTAAGCGGGGGGCGGGGAGCAGGGAGGCTCGGTAGGCACTGTGGAAGGGGTATCGCATGTTTGAACAATATCGGTGGCGCGATCTAGCGGATGAAGCTTTCGTAACTGGCCAACGGTCACCCTTAAAAAACCTCCTCCTCTGAGTTTGTCCACCAATTGCCAAGCGTAATGTTCAACACGTTTAAGCTGTTAAATGGCCGAAGTTTAAAATGATCGAAATTCGAACTGTTGAACTTCGATCTGTTGAGCCCTCACCTTTCTAATAATACAGGACACCTGAATCATAATTTTTATTCTCGATGTCTTTTTTCTTTCTGTTTCATTGATTGGTTATGATTCCCCCCTTCTGTCATCGTGACATTTCTGTGTAGTGCTATGGATTTATTGGTCAATCAGGGTGCTATGCAGAAATGACCTTAATATTTTAACATATTATCAGCGTGGAAATAGACCAAGGAATATTGTTATCCACTTCACAATGGTAGGTTAGGTTATCCCGTATCAGCCCAGATAGGCAGATACTCTGATACTCTACGTGCTGACATGCTTCACGAGCACTCACTGTCTAAGTACTGTGTCCATATGGCAACTCAAGGCACTAACAGGTTAATGTGAGATTGGTTAATATGGGTTCTATTAGCCTATATGCCCTACTAGGCGTAAGCAGAGAGTGTTTTACACGCCAAATAAACCTAAATATAAGCCCAGAATTTTTAATGCAAAGTTGGAATCTAGTTTTTATTTTGACAGTCTTTGGTTTGTTCGGTGAGGGGTTAACTAATAATAATGAGGGGGGTAAGTAGGAATACTGTATCTTTGATGTCGAAATTCTCAGTATCACACTCTCAGAGTGAACAATCGCTCTAATTGTATTATTTTCTTTCAGATGGGAAGCCAATATAAACAAAAACACCGAAAGTTCGACCTTATGAAGTCATCATGGAGCTGGCCCTGAATGAGGTGGGCCAGAAGGCGCAGAGACGGCAGCTGAAGGCTGAGCTTGTGGATGGGGTTCCACTGAGCTTCTTCATGGTATACTTGGTAAGCATATGTCAAATTATAAAATATGTCTTAAGAGTGGGTAGTACAGGACCGCAGGACCAATTTCGCCTTCCGCTTCACCTCTCGGCCACTTGCCGAACTATTACAAAAGATCGGTATAAATACTCTATGCCGGTGTCGCCATGTTATAGCCAATTAATCTGTGGCCTGTGTTGTCATACCGCGCTTGTTGCTACGCCCCTTACTAGTGAGACTTGACTTGTACCCGACTCTCCTGCCCTAGCATCAACCCAGCTGCCATCATTTAAATAATGTAAACATTTAAAAACTTTGTAGCTTTTGAAATACACATGATTCCCAGAAAACTACTGTATATTATCAGTTATACCCCCCGTGGTTTAAAGAGTTTAAATCCCTACACGGTTAAACGCTACACTTTGGGCTTCAAGGGATCAAACCTCATGACGACGGAAAATCTTCTTGCACTAGTTCTGCACCGACATCTCTTTGTTGTAGATTTGTAATTTCAGAAGTTGAACTTACAGATTGTGACATTTTCCATCGCTAGTGTACAAAACCGTTACTCACTAACGAGGGAAAATCGAACAATAGTTCAATTCTGAAATCCTCCTCCCATTGTCAACAACAAACTTAAAACAAAGAACTTTGTAATGTTTGTAATGTGTATACATTGTTATAATGTAGTTTGATACACTTTAGATGGACATCTGAGAACTTAACCACTGATCATAAATCACATAGCTTATGCAAAGTCGCAGTGATTTTCAACATCTGGCTACCTGGTCATGCAAGAGTACATTGAAATATTTTATGAGTCACGCTTTGCTGCGTCTGTCTCATACACGAGCAGACAACTGCATCCTGGATCAGCGGTCATAAGTATCGCTACTGTATTTCAGAACCATTGAGGGTATCTTTGGGGTTACCTTGAAACCAACTGTAATAATATAGAGCATGTAGTTCCTTCTATTTTAAAATGTCACCCAACATTTAAATTACACATTTTACTAATTTTTACTAAATTTGATTCACTCATGTTTTTTACCAATGTTAACTAACTATAGGCCCCCCCCTCCAAAAGCTCTGGTTTCGAGAGTGTATACGCCACACACTCCTAGGCCAT
Source organism: Matsumurasca onukii (assembly GCA_018831715.1). Classification (NCBI taxonomy): domain Eukaryota; kingdom Metazoa; phylum Arthropoda; class Insecta; order Hemiptera; family Cicadellidae; genus Matsumurasca; species Matsumurasca onukii. The sequence continues at coordinate 71,061,538 of CM032060.1, read as the reverse complement.
GTACCTGCGATGGAGTCAGCAATGAAAACCAGAACTCTTTTAATTAGATTATCGATTGAAGCTAATATACATGACGTATTGAGAAGTTAACCCCAAACAACCAATGTTCTCATATTATCCACAAGCCTTACATTTTAATTCTATACATATTTTTAAAAGTTAATTTACAGGCTATTTGTTTTAGGTTTTCTAATTACCCGGTAATTTGTTACCTATTTCTCTCTGCTGAAAGTAATTTGTTCAATAATTCCAAGCTTATGACTTCAAAAATAAGTCTCAGGTGCTAGCCAGTTATGTCAATAAAGCTGCCGTAAGGTACAAAAAGGTTATTTTGAGAAAACAATACCATAGCTTCAAATACATAATGAAACTGTAGTTAATATTCGACATATTGCATTAAACGTCAAAATGAGTAAGTACTGTATAATGACGCTATCCTGAAATACTATTTGTTAGTAGAGGCAGTGGTAGATCTTGGTTGTTATAAGCACAAGATTACATAAAACTACTGTGACAAATAAAATATGTCTGTTTGTATCATTTCAACGACTCAATCTTACCGAGATTTGAATGGGACAAATTCTCGCAGACTCAGAACGGAAGGAAGCACATCGTGTTGTGACCTAGCGGCGGTCAAAGCCAGACTACTAGAGAGAGCCATTGATGATTTCACCTGTGCTAAAATTGAAGAACATGGATCGCCATTGAGACGCCAGAATACTACTATTTGTGATCCGATTTTGAAATAAATTTATTTAAAAGTACATTAGATTGTCTAGTGCCCCGCTGACAGATTTTATTTTCACTGTAGTTAAGCTGCAAAAAAATTCAAACTTAAAAATCTTTTTTTCTTTGTTTTAATAAATGGAAATTTTATCACAAAAAGGGGCCACGGAGGCACGAAGAACGCTTATCTTTCAACGATATTAAACGTTTCTATCTTGAAAAACCTGGAGTATCTCGCTTACATTGCTCTTATGGAGTTAAATTCAAGATGGCCGCCAGGTACTACCCACTCATAAGTTCTGATGTCCTACTAAGTTTTTTAATTGATTACTTTTTTAAATTTGTATCATACCATCCATACTCACTATTCATCCATAAATTTGTATAAATGTAATTATTCATTCCATTATTTATGAACTGTATTCAATCAATTATCATGTCATTTCATATCCATAATAATTAAAATATCAATTTGGCATTGATTTACTTCAAAGTTTTAGTTAGTGTTCACACAGTCATGTAAATAACAATGTTAATTTCGTTTAATATAAGCATGTAAATAAATAAATATTTTTTTGTATACAGTTAATAAAGGCAAAATATACTGGAATCTTTAAAGCTTTTTTAAAATGTTTGAAAAGTTGAAATGTTGAGTTTAGTTATTAATATATATATATATATATATATACAAATTTGTGTATATTTAATGTAATTTTTTATGGTACAGTAACGATTTCTTTTCTATAGTTCGGTCACCAGGTTGGCAGCGGCCTTGAGAATAAAGGAGGGCAAAAAGTTCATCAAAAGAGGAGGAAAAAGGCACGGTCGAAATAACCGTACTACCCACCAGCCTCCCCAAGAACAACAAGGTTCACCCCAAGAACACCAGCCTCCCAGCACCCCCAACACCCCCAACAATACCTCCAGGCCCCTCAATAACACCTCTAGCCTCCAAAACAACCCCAATTTATGGATGAATAGTGAGTATGGATGGGATGATACAAATTAAAAAAATAATCAAATAAAAACTTAATAGGACATCAGAACTTAAGACATATTTTATTATTTGACATATTTGTTAACAAGTATACCATGAAGAAGCTCAGTAGAACCCCATCCACCAAGCTCAGCCTTCAACTTGGCTGTCGTCTCTGCCGCCTTCTGGCCCACAACATTCAGGGCCAGCTCCATGAATTCTCGCAAGGTCCGGAACTCGGTGTTTTGTTTATATTGGCTTCCCATCTGAAAGAAAATGATACAATTAGAATGATTGTTCACTCTGAGTGTGATACACTGAGTAAGAACTGTTCTATATAATTCAGATAGCGATCGTCAATCTAGTTTATTTTTTATAGCTTATATACTGACTGTCTTTTGCCTTGAAAACAGTTTTGTAAAACTGCAACTTTAAGAGCCGATTACTTGAAAACTGTGCAAAAAATTACATTATTTTAATATATTTTAGAGACCACTATTATGAACTGTTCCATATATTTAAATTATGCATTCAATCCAGTTTATTTTTATAGTTTATTTACCGACTGTCTTTTGCTGTGAAAAACGGTTTTGTACAACTGCACTTTAACCCTTTTAGCTCTAATTTTATTTTAAATTTTGTAAAACCCTCCCCTTGTATGGTTTCCCCAGTCCCTGTAAGCAAAGTTTCAGCAAACCGCTCTCTGGTGGTGCATTACCAGTCATTGAACCACTCCTCTAAGCTGGATTTAACTAAGCTCTCAAAAGTGCCACTCGCCACCTCACTGGATTTGATGAGCCATTTTCTTCAGTAATCCTCAGCGGTCATTGTGGGCCTGCGACCCAGAATGATCAATGATTAGCATTGCACCGTACTTAGGGCGCATCAGGTGGCCAACTGTGTCACTAACCACTAAACCACCGGCTGTTTGTCGTGGCCTGTCAAATCCCCGCGACGCGGAGTTGGAGTCAGTGGGGGGAGGGAGTGGAAGTCGGTTCTCTGCTATGCCGTTAGTGTAGCAAAGTTCCTTGCTCATCGTTTGCACTATGTAATAAATGCCTATCGTATGCAATAAACAATGTGTCGGACTAGACTATTTTGCCGCTCCGCTCGATGTCGGACTCAGTTCGCCCTTGGAATGCAAAAGGTTAAAAGCCAATTACTCGAAAACTGTGCAATAAAATTGTTAATTTTAATATATTGTGGAGAACACCATTAAGAACTGTTCTATATAATTCAAATAGCGGCAGTCAATCTAGTTTATTTTTATAGTTTATTTTGTCTTTTTGTTGTGAAACGGTTTCGATACAACCAAGACTTTAAGAACCGACATCAACAACTGTAAAGGAGCATAAAATTGTTAGTTTTTTTATATATTGTAGAGGTTAACGTTATGAACAGTTCTATATAATTCAGATAGCGGCCGTCAATCTAGTTTATTTTGTATCGCTCACGCTTGACTCTCGTTTAGCTGCAATCACCGATCGCATAATTTTAGCAACATTTTTGAAAGGCCTGAGTAGATTATTCTACTACTTGCCCTGGCAATTAACGGCGTTTAATACACAATAACATAAATAAAAAATCTCTATAGACGCATATATATTAACGATAGGAGGAACAAATGGGACTTTCCTTGATAATGTATACAGAGACATTGCCAATGTATAGGTTAGATTCTCCAAGGTACCTGAAAAATGTTTAAATAAAGTGATTTACTCTAAACAGTTAGTTAAGCCAAATTAATTTACATGTTTGAAATGTGTTGGACATATAAAAATCTTTATTCAACAATAACAAGACATAAGGTTATCAAGAAGTATAAATGTCGCTTATAGGTTATGTGGGAAAAGGAGGGAAACGGCAAATCAACTGCAGTTTGCTGCCTGCATTACAACGCTATTTTGACTATTTATTGCTGGATCTATGGCTAGTTTACGTCGATACCAGGCCAGCAAAGTAATGAGCTTTGGAGTTGCGACACCCAATCCGCCACCGGTCTGTTAACCTAACCTAACCTAAGACTCGTTCTCCCTTCCACCACCTTTCACAACATTCGTACTTGTAGGCACCATCCTCAGCAGGCTACCACTCTTGTTTACTGCCGGGAATCACTATGACTCAAAAGTAGCATAGAAGAATATTTTATCTCTAAAATAATTCATTATACATATTGACAATAAATAATAATAATTATTATTATAATTAATCTTTTGCATAGGTTGGTTAATCTAAACATTATTTACTCCTTATTACTTTGGATTAGTCGGCTCCAGGTAGCATTTCTTTTCAACCTTTCACCTTCGCCTGGCAAAAATGAACTTAACTTTTGTCCAAGTTCTATATGATAAGTTCTATGCTCAAGTCATAAGTAAAGATTAACGGTTTGTACTGTTTCTGATCCAACATGAGTTTGATTGTAACTTGTACTTGGTTTTTCAACTGTGTTCACAGTTTGACAAAACTGCAATAAAACAAGATTCTGCTGAACAGAGTGATGAATAGGCTGAGTGTAAATATTTCATTGACAGAGTGAGTTTAATATTCATATTTCATAGGGGTTCTTCTAAACATGATACAATTGAATAAATAAATGAACATGGTTTAACTTTTTAATTTTTTATGTTTGGAGTAAAACAAGATTGTTTTTAACCCTACAACTGGCAGTTGCAGTTTTCTATACTGGCAGGCTCACGACAGCTCCATGGGCACATGCTTGTAAATAACATATTACTCCAAATATTTAGAGATAACTTAATTTTAATGTTATATGTTACTTTATTTTAATGTGTATCAATTTAAATATTTATTCTTATGTAAAATATATTTTCTATTGTACTTTTTGCTACAGAGAAGCTGATGTCATAAATAGTTTTATTATGATGAAACAAAAAATAAAAATCTGTTTATGGGTACCATATTTTTATCCATACTGGTATTTTCACGTTTTAAAAGAGTTTTAAAAAAAGAGCTAAAAATATGTGCAAATTTGTTCAGTACGCCAAATGAAAAACAAAACCAAATAAGGATCTAATTTTAATAATAAGGAGAACGGCCAATGAGCTTCACCGTGAACACGGTGAAAGATTGACGTTGGACTCTTTGGTTCAAGTTCTTCAAGAAAAAAAAAATAGGATTCTGTTGGTGTTATACACCTTTAAATTATACACTCTACATCAAAGCTCCATATTCAAATTTACCCGCCATAACAACTTCCCCAGAACGTTATGTTGTAATAAAGATATTCTATTATATTCCAGATAGCGCCACAAACCTTGGGCTCTCATTGGCCCACCTGTGCTTCCGGGTAAAGTTCGACTTGACCGCATCGAGTGTGTATCGTGCCATTGCTTAACTGCTGCAATAATAAACTCTTTCTCTCATCAGACGACGATGACGATCTCAAAGGAGAAGTTCCCTTCTACTGCAGCCGGGTGAGTTTATTATTAATTATTTAACCCTTCAACGTCTTAAACCCTCATAGCAACGCACATAGGACGGAGTCAGTTAAAGTAACTCGCCCGGTCCGCGTCAGTAGATGCTGCTGAGTAGACAAGCAGAGGACGCACATACACTAGCGCTCCTAGCAGAAAACGCAGATACTCTCACCTCCCTCCCCCACGCCAACTCATCTGAGTGTTTGACGGGCTGAAGCATTCAGCCCGGTTTGGTCTAGTGGTTAAAGTGACAGTCAGATGGCCCCTGACTGTCCAAGTGTGTGGGTTCGATCCCCACCGAAAGACTCTGGTGCAATGCTAGTCATTGAATCAAATCGGGACGCGGGGCCACAATGACCGCTGAGGATCACTGAAGAGAAGAGTAGATGGCTCATCAAATCCAGTGACCCATGGTGTAAGAATACAGGTGTGCTACTCAGGTGGACGAGTTTAAGTCCGTTTCGCGATCGGGTCCAGCTGCGCCACAAGTCGAGCCGCTGACTAAATTTACAGCCTTTCGGCCTCCAACTGCCATAACCCACATTTACAATCATACCATCGCGTTAATTCTTGCATATAATTTTCAGCACAAAATTCTTTTCAACCAGTATGCACTTTGTCTTTTAATCGAAAAGAATCAATCTTTTGTGAGTATTTTAAAATGTGTACTAATTTTTGTCCATGCATTGAATTACATGAGATGCTGCAACCCTTTGTTTTTTAGAGTCTGAACTGATTTGAACTAGCCATTTTGTAGGTGATTCAGATTATCGAAATAAATTGTTTCAATGATTTTTACCCACAGAGTACCGTTTAGTCAGTATACGAAAGTTTTCATTTGTCGGGCTGTCGATCAGACCAAACGGCCTGAGCTGTGTGCTTGTGAGAGAATTCCCCGGAAGAATTAGTTTTTATCTACACCATTTAGGTGCCTTTTGTCCCTGTTTTAAAATATATTATTTATGAGTTTATTAATCAAACAACTATTAAACTTTTAAATGAATGTAGTTACTGGGCGTCTATTTTGAAAAAAGAACATTAACATTACATTATTATTTACTTGACCATGTATTTACACTGTGACTTAATTTTATTGTACTGTATTCTCATTGTTAATAATATGTTAATACAATCATTTTCCAATCAGTTTATTTTTAAATTTTCCTGTGCACTTTCTTTTCATGTAATATGTTATATTTTAAACTCGATATGTTCTAGTAAACAGAGCAGGTTTGTGAATTTTGATTTTAGCTTATAAATCACGTCCATGATACCGGGGTTGGTTATTCTATGATGATACGTACATATTATTAGCGTTTACAAACTGTATATTAATGATGTCTGCATCTTACCATTAGTCACACACATGGAGGAAGTATGACCTAAATCCAGTCAGAGTAATGCGAAGATATTTTGTAAACACCCTTTCGGTGACTATTTTTTAGTGCACTTTGAATATTACTGATGGAAGCACGATCTTCCTAAATGCCCCAGTGTGCTGTTTATGACTGCAATAATCACAGTGTCGAACCAGTGGTGTAAAGTTTTACCGGTTTCCAAACGCGACGCCATAAGGAAGCAATGGGTGTTTGCTTGCCGCCGACAAGACAAGATAAACGTAGAGAATGGTAAGGACTGAACTAGTGTAACTATACCTTACATCTCATATCAAACAATATCTTAGATACCTATACTTTTCCCTTTTATAAATATCACGAATAAGTTGGATACATAGGGCGCTAATGGTGGGAGGTGCTCCTCACCTGAACACGTAATTTTTAAGTTATACAAACTGCCTTTAGTACCATACTTTTTTATTAAATATTACAGTATTTTTTAGATCTACTGTATTAATAATTTTAAAAAATCGGAAAAATTTAGTAGTCTAAAACCTATTTGCTATAACATAGCAGGAATAATTGAATGTAAGGTACTTTTGTTTCAACAAGAATATGTTCCATCCATTTTGATGACAAACACCTTACCAACCCACTTCAACAAATTCCTTTAAAGTATTCTCCAAAATGAAGAAAACTAATAGTTGTCGCTGACCCACAGCAGGCCAAATAGAGTAGTAGAGTGGTTTATGTTGATAACATAGTGTAATTTACCCAGAACATGGAACAACTATGCTGCTAAATGTACATCATACCATTACAAATCCAAGGTTTACAGGCACCGCTACAGAATTAAATCGACTCTAAGAAAAATAAAACTATTTGGCAAACATAAGCTGCATTTAACATATTTAACAAAACATACAAGTTACTTTGATCATATCTTCAAGCGTCGGAAACCTATTGGTAACATGCGGTGTACACTGTACAGCACCTGAATGTGCTCGGCACTATTCGCTATATTACTTTTTGTGCTCTAGAGACTGTATGGTTAGCCTGGCAAAAATTCCTTGAGATAAAAGGAAAGAACGATGTTTTCTACATAACCCCTAGTTCAAATTAGTTCGCTTTTAATAATAAAAAGTGCGATAGATGGTCGTATTTGTCAGTACATTGGTCTAAAACACAATTTGTACTATGTTGCACAACCTTAACCTAAAAGGTTTTGCTATAAACTGTATACTGTATTAAAGTATAGTTCATACTGAACCAGAATATCGAGGGATGCACTCAAAAGTATCGAATCGGTCGATGGCGAAGTTGGGGAGTGCATAGTTCACATTTTGGCGATAGGGCTGAAAGCCCAACTCTTCCTGAGTTCATTGCACCTGTGTGGCCAGTATGAGAGGCTGTCAAGAGGAGCTGTGTGCGTTTTTCTAAAAGTAGTTTTGTTCTGCCTCGCTTTTGTTTTGATGGCTTAATTAAATGGACAATGTTCAGCAGTGAGGTTTTGCTTTTTCTCGGTAAGATCGCCAGAAACGGTTGCAATTATCAAAAAGCTTACAAAGACGATGTTTTGAGCAAAACCAGAGTGTAACGAGTATTTTTCTCAAATTCAAGATGGGCCATGTCGATTGAAGACAAGCCTCCTCCTGGACCACCTTCAAATTCTCGACTGGTGAAATTGTTCAGAAAAACCGGTCAATATTGCAAGAAGACCGTCCGAGGACCATTGAGGATTCTTTGTCTGAGTGTGTTAAAATTCAATTTAGCGAATTTTAACACACCTCCAGACCTAAATTTTGGCGATATGGAGATTGGTTCTTTTATCGTGACAATGTGCTTGCCCACGTAGCCATCTCCAGTGCGCTTAGTTTTGGCCAATACCAGCATGACCACCCTTCCCATCGACCCATACCGCCAAATCTTGTCCCACGCGACTTTTTATGTTCCCCATAATGAAAAATTATATAAAAATCACCGTATGACGTAAAATGAAGGAGTGAAAAGGCAAACGAGGTTGAAGCTGCAGCATTCAGACTAAGGAATATGATGGGTGCCTAAAACCATGGGAGCATCGAATGAACAAATGCATTACACTAAATGGGGAGTATACTGAAGGTATACATGTAAATTAGTTAAAAAATAATAAAATATGGTTTTATAACTAAATCTCGTTATTTTTAAAACCGTGATAGGTTTCATTCATATTGATCATCGCTAAGTGGGTCTAACCGCAGTTTGAGCTAATGACTACAAATGCAGGGCCCAGCTGACGCACACACACTGGCCCGGCGTAGGTGGGGGAAGATGCCGGTAGCACACCTGTATTCTTACACCATGCGAGTGGCATTTTTAAGCTTAGGGAGACGCTAAATCCCAAGGCTAGAGGAGTGGTTCTATGACTGGCAATGCACTGTACCAGAGCAGTTTTGCTGAAATTTTGTTCACAGGGACAAGAGCAACCCATATGATAGGCTTTTTTTATCAAAATAGCATAAAAAAAGTCTCTAGGGTTAAAGCAACAATAACAAAGGTAGAACTATAATACTTGAGCCGTATAATACTATATAAGAATTCTTTAAATGGTGGAAGTTCTGTTCATTTCCGTATCATTTTTAAGTTTATTTTAGAAACTAATAATCTAGTAGTAAACCAGTAATTCACAATTTCTTCCTGGACACGCTTACTGTTTTAGTTGGGCAAGCTTTATCCATGCAACTTAGGAAGGTAGTCCAAAATACTCACAATGCACTATCTACATCACTAATACTGTACAAGACCCTCCAATTTTGATCAATTAGTAGTTGTTTAAGAATACAAATATTGTTATTTTAAAGTTCCTTCTATTTTTGTTACATTGTATCATTAATGAGATCATAATTATAAATAGATACTACGAGGGCTGCTATTTATGTTTCTGGCCTTGGTATGACTGATTGGTGCTGACACCAGCTGATGTTTCTAGAAAAATTCAAATTTTTAAACTAACCTCAATAAAAAAAAACCTTGATTTCGTTGTTTTAAGTGGTTTTGATATTAGGCTGAAAATTTGATGTTTGGTGAAAATAGAATTAACTTCGCGGAGATTTTTCGCAATAATGTTTCACACTTTTGACGTGCCCGATAATGACAAGTGCACTTATGAAACCATTTCTTATTTAGTGATAAGCCTTCCTACAGCTTGGTTAAGAACTGATTAACGAATTTGGTTGTGGTCGATGATCACTCCAGGATCTGAACCCGCGGAAGGTTATCGTTGTTGTGCCAGAAAACATCGAAGCTGTGCATGAGCTGATGAAGCATGATTGTCATGTGAAATGTCATGAGATTGAGGCATCTACGGGCATTAGTATTGACAGTATCAATAAGATTTTGCATGGACATTTGCATGTGAAAGGTTTGTTCATGCTGGATACTGCATAACCTTGCAAATGGTGAAAAGGAAGCTCGTGTTGAATGATGCAAGAAAATGTTGAGAAAATTACCAAGTGCATCAAAACAGTTTATAATTTCTGCACAGATGATGAAGCATGGATATAATCATATTATCCTGAAACAAAGCAGCAATCCACCATATTGGTCTTTCAAAACAAGCCAAATCCGATTAAAAGTTGTTGTGCGGAAGAAGCACATAAATGCAAATGGTTGCCTGTTTCTTCGGGATTACCGGTCATGAGTGTCTGTGGCATTAGAGCACCGTGAATGCAGTCAATTTGGAATGATACACTATTTGTTTGCCAGGCGTCTTTGAGAAGCGTTGAGAAAAGTCAAAGAATAAACTCATCATCCTTCAGCATGACAGTCCGAGCTCCACAGACCAGCTGTAGCAATACAGTTTTTGACAGGGTAAAACATTGAATTTATTCCTCATCCTTGGTACAACCATAATTTGGCACCAATGACTAATTTTCGTTCGAACATCAAGAAAAACTGCGTGGAGCAGCGGTTTCCCTACACTTGTAGAAGCAGTTGTTCGTTCAAAGCCCATGTTTTGGAAGTACCTAGTTTGAGTGGAAAAGTCCATTGAAAATTGGTTTCAGCGGCTTAAAAGTATATTTATCTTCAAGGCGAACATTAAAAAAGAATATAACGGTTAGGTCCTTAAATTCTGCCGTTTTCAACCCTAGGCCAGAAACATAAATAGCAACCTCAGATTTGACCGTGATGATCAGATAAGTTAGTATCTACTACCTCAACACTAATGTCCACACCTAAATTTGAAATGACTGTGGTTTGTATTGATAATTAATATTGTAATCTCCAATCATTAAGAAAGCAGACTTGTTTGAAAACAAATATTATAACAGTTCTTTGAACTTTTATAAGAATATTCAGCTAGGTAATCTATATAAACCAATAATTGACAATAGCTCTTTTAGTACTTGGATGCAGTAACGGACTTCTGCTGACTTACCTTTTGACAGCACTTCTATCTTTAGACTTGCTCCTTTTTATTTTTATTTGTGAATGAGTGTGTCACCAAGCAAATATTGTGTATTTTTGGTGTCAAATCAATTTTAATTTCTTTTAAAATGCCTATAATAACTCGATCATCTGAACTACTAAATATGACAAATGGCTTATATTTTGTTGACAATGAAGTAATTGACATTGCATCTCTTCTGCATATTGAACTTAAGGCCATTTCTACGAACTATGGCGAGGATGCCATACAAGACGTTGTCCCCCATGTTGCCAAAATAATGAACCAGCTTAATGACAAGTGCAAACACATTAGTGATTTGGAGAAAGAACTTAATTCTCTTAGTAAGGACCTTGAAGCTGCTGAGTCTAGAGTGCAGACTCTCAACTGCAGCTTTAGAGAGAAGTCTGCTGAGTGTAACGTGTTGGAGGACGAGTCGACTGAGATCATCATTGAACTTAGACAGCAATGTAAAGAACTG
>CM032060.1:71039349-71050055 GCA_018831715.1 Matsumurasca onukii | reverse complement strand
ACTATGTCATTAGCTGTTGCTAGGCAACCACATAGGGCCTCAGCATTCTGATAGCCAATCAGAGCATTTTCTGCGTTTTGTGCAGGGTGGCCACAGATAGCTTGAAAAATTCATTATATTCCCGCCGGTTTTTCCCGCAATATACACATTTCCCGGTGTAGTTCCATCGGTTGAAGAGGGCCGCTTTTATCCCGCGATTCTATAATAATCCTAGTTTAAAGTCCGCGACTTTTCCGATCGCTGTTTATGCTAGCGTATGTTCCAAAAGAGCCGCCATCATTCACGACACTTCGGATCGCCATTTTACCTGCGGCACTTCGATTGCCTTTTAATCATCGCGCACGCTCCACCCGTTTTTTACGCCTCGCATCGCCCGACGCCCCTATGACCTTCCCCGATCTCTGTTATACGCCCGCTGCACGCTTCGATTGATGTTTTACGCTCACTATACTCTGGACGCTTTTGATGTCCGGACTCTTCCCCGATCTTGTTTTATGCTCACTGTAATGCTCCGATTGCCTATTTATCGCCCGCGAACCTTTCCGATCTCTGTTTACGCCACGATATCGCTCCGATGTTTTTCAGCTTTCACGCTGCACGTCTGATCGCTGTTTACGCTGCATCGCTTTCAAGAGCCGTTTGAACTGTTATACTCCACGATACATTCCGTGAGCCGCCATTACCGACGCTCGGGACGCTTTTAAATCCTACAATACTTTCCGAGTCGTAATTATTACACCGGACACTTTCCATCGCCTTTTATGCCTACACTATATGTTCTGAACACAGTTTGTTACTCACTACACTTATCGTCGCTCTTTTTTACGCCTGCGGTATCGCTCCGAGAGGCGCTTTGATACCGCATGACGCAGGATCGCTTCTTTAATTACGGTCGCGATTTTTCAGAGGCGTTTCAGGTACGCTACACCGCTGTTTTACATTTGAACGAGCAGTTTAAACCCCGCGATAAATTCGACCACCATTTTACACCGCACACGCTTTTGACGGTCGCTTTATACCGCTGTACTCCAGGACATGCCCATGACACGACATATAAGCGGGCTTCCATTTTTCCGGTTACACTCAGAATTCACGATATTTCCCCGTTTTTCCAGGTACCGATAATTCCTGCATATTTCCTTGAATTCCTGTACACCCTGTTGTGATATAGTGAGATTGAGCTTTGAGGAGAGGGTAGTGTGTGTTTGTTATTTCCTTATCTCATCTCCATTTACTCAATGATTAATTTAATTTCCCAAATAATGTTTTATACTAGGTTTGAATTACAGTCAAATGCAAAGGTTTTAGTACAATAAAAATAGATATTGCAACCTAGAATTGGATCTAGTACAAGTACAAAATGGATGTTTGGTTCTGTCTGAGATCGTTATCAGCCATCCTGACAATGGCTGCCGGCCTCCATTGAAAATGCACTCAGCACGGAAGTAGGGGGGAGAGGGGTTGTTTACTTAGAACTGCTCGGCTACTAGTGCCTTATCTTCACCAGAAGTACAGTACACACTCACAACAAAAAACACCAGTAGTTTTTACTTCCCGTCCCGAAATTTTAATAGGGCGAGGGGATCGGGAAATTACCTCAATCCCGTCCCGGTACCGAAAATCCGGGATCCCGCACAGCTCTATTTCTTTCTAAGACTAACACATAACAGTTTGGACTCTTGAGCCTTGACAAAGTCAAAATATCTACACTTACTAGGTTTTACTTTTTTCCAAAGCTTGACAAACTGCATCTAACATATTTGCGTGATGAGCAAAACACAAAAACTTCTTTGTATCTTGAAGTAAATCAGTGATGTATTCACTGAAACAAACCATCAACCATTGTATATAAAATGTACAAGCAAGATCTTAAATGAATATTAAACACAGCTAGAACCAACTCAAAAGAGTTACCAATTTCATTATATTATTTATTAGAATATATTCATTGATACATAGCATTTTATGTTTTAAATATTCTGTAATCACGTAAATTTGTATGAATAAAGAAACTATAACTATGAGCGGCTTACATAGCTGAAATTAAGATTTCAACATTTTTTCATCCGTCATTATTTCTTGTAATTAAATGTAGTATGAATAATTGAAAGTAACATTTGCTTTTATTAAATTTTTTTTAACTTACTGTGTATGAAACAGATAATTATTTAAAGTATGCCTAGTTATAAACTTGAATTATAAGACAAACAAGTTAAAGATAATATTAATATTTAATAATACTAAATAATGCAATTGCCCAATAAGTACGGTGAGATATAATATTATTATCAAGAATCTGTTATCAACTTATAATGTCAATATTTTCAAATTAAATGTTTTGTCCATTTGAAAAATATGTTAATCTACCTAATTTCTTGAGTTTGAAATATAGTTTTGGACATTTTCCATCCTCAGTGAAAAAAAAATAAAACAATGTTTCAGGATCTGCAATCTAATCCCATCTTCAGGGGAAAGCTAACCTAAAAATAACACATTATGTCAGAAATTGAGTTAGCCTAAAGGAATCAGCAGCTTCCACAATAGCATTTCAAACTCAGAAATTCTTCTACTAACAACAATAAACTTCAAACAAAGAATTGATCTAGCTATTTTACAATTTCTAATTTTACAGGGTGTTTTTTTAAACGCAACCCAACTTTCAAACTTTAGTAAGTCATTTTTTACGAGTGCTATAAGGTCGTAAATTATATCATTGGTTTGTTCACTTCAATACCTATCAGATCGTATGAATTGTTGCAGTAATGTAGTGGTTTTGATTTGCTAATTTGATGTTATCGTAAAATAAACGCAATCATGGTTTTTAGCAAAGATTAGTTAGTGCTTATTGTTGAAGAGGACTTAAGAGCAAGATAATTTATTTTCAAGATGCGTTTAAGATCAAGTATCCAGGCGTTATTAGGCTGTCTGCTTTTGTTGTTTCAAAATTTGGAAAGGTTTTTAGGAGAATTTTCTAATCCAACCCTAACATTGTCCGTTACTTCTTCATTCAGTACAGTAGCCTTCTGTTATGTTTTCCGCTCCTACAAAACCTATTTTGTTAAAAATTTTACAAATCTGTGAATTTTAGATTTGTTTGGAATATTAACACCTGTAAACTTGACCCCAAATTCCTCTTAACAAAAGAAATCATCTTCTTAAGTGTTCTTCAACAATAAGCACTCATTGATCTTTGCTAAAACCATGATTGCGTTTATTTGACAATAACATCAAATTATCAAATCAAAACCACTATATTACTGCAACAATTCATACCATCTGATAGATATTGAAGTGAACAAACCAATGATACAATTTACTTAACCTTATAGCGCCAGCGATAGAATGACTTACTAAAGTTTGAAAGTTGGGTTGCGCTTAAAACACCCTGTATAACTGACGTCCACATGCACACACCAGACAGCAGCACTCTTGTTCTTGGCAGTCTCGGCAAAGTAGGACAACAAGCAGCCATGTCTCTCCTTGCCTTTCAAACTGGTTGACTGGAGCTTCCTGGCGAACGCGTCCATCGACTCATTGTGCTTCTTTAGCGACTGGCCTTTCAGCACGATCACTTGCCTGGAACAAGTTTATTCAGCAATACCCCTAACTAAATAAATTCATTACTATCTCGGGTATCAGTATGGTCCCTATCTTGAAATGTTGTAACCATAGCTATATATTGGGTGTCCAAGAAAGTAGCTCTCTACCTTTATTTTTAAAACTCTAAACATTTTCAAGTGAGCTTTGGCATACCATTGGGTTGTAAATAGAAGGTAATCATTATTTCATAGCTATCCTATTTGTATAAATGGCTTTTGCTAGCAATAAATGACAAAAATTGACTGATTGAGCCCATTATTATTAGAGTGTAAAGAAACAAAACCATTGAGGCCTATTAACATGTTTGCAACCATCTTATCCAAAATGGTGGAACCATCTTATCCGCCAAAATTATGCTTGAAATTCAGATCAGAAAATGGCTGCCAAACAATTGCTTTCAAGATATTAAAACTTAATTAATTCAGATTTGATCTTTGGGTGGCAAGAGCTTTGAAATGATGTGCTACGCATTGGGTTTTAGAAGAGTAAAAACTGTTTAATTTTCCCTACAAATAAGTTGCCGTCACTACATAAAATATCTAAAACACAACAAGCAGTGCATTTTTCAAACATATAAAGACCAAAATTAAAAAAGCACAGCGATAGGTGTCAAATATCATATATGTTTGTGGCCACTATTTTAGATGATTGTTAAGAAAGGTTTTCAAACAAGTTATTGATTTTGAATTTTTACGCTTTTTTAAAGTGATAGGCTACTTAACAGAGTCACTATAAAAATGACCGCTTACATCCCTATTTTAAGGGGTGAGAGGCAAAACCCCCTATTACATCAAAAGTACTTCATGTACCATTGTATCTTTACTATATGTGCCGAAAGTCTTTTGAACATGTTCTGTAATTTAAGGTAGGGAATAATTCTTTCTGGAAAATCCAGTGCTTTGTCAACTTCTTTTAAAACCCCAAATAAGCAGCCATGAGTTTAAAAATTCATACCAACCATGTTCAAGGCTTGATCTCACACATCACATATACTTGTAAGAAACATCTGGTCATGTGAACGAACGCACCTAACTTTATTTGGCAGTTGGGTCAACATTGGTTTTGAGATCGCCGAACCGAAGCCGAAAGCAACAGCCCTAACTCTTCCATGTTGCTGGACCCTGAGAAATCCCAGCCAAAGTGGTTCTGATGTCCGTCACAGTAGCGTATTCCGTATTCCTTGCTGGAACCAAGTTTTTAGTTGTGTAAAACAACAATGTATAAGTTTATCAATTCAGTGATTGTAAGGTGCATATTTGTCCATGTCTAACCCAAATTATTTCTTTTACACAAACTATCAACAACATATTTTACTTGTATGATTTTTTATTAACTTTTAAGTTGTGGCAATTTTATTTTATTATGTTTTTAAATAATTTAGTTAGTATTACTAATAAGAATTGAGTATAATTGAAAATGTATTTTAAGTACAAAATCCTGTGTTTAGAAAAGAAGTTAATACTTAAATGTTTTGTTCCAAGAGTCTCAATATTCCCACTAATATGAGGTAAGGAAATTTACAACTCTCAGAAAAAGAATAACAGCATAAGTACGGGCATCTTTTTGAACAATGATAATAACTGAGGTTAATGCAATCATTTTTAAATATTTTTAACCATAAATTTTTTACTTTCAGTTTGATGCCAGCAAAGTGACGGTTTGGAGTCATGCACGGTTCCAATCGCCTCAAGTCTTAAACACACAGTTTCCGGTAAATATTTGTATCACATTCCTTTTTGACCAACACTTTGATCCAATACATGTCTAATAATTAAGTCATCACTAAATCACTATTTGAGATGCCGACCACCAAATGAGGGTATTTTAAGGCAAATATGTGGTGAAGGATGAGTGTGACAAGTGGTAGTAAATCACCAAATCACTATTTGAGATGCCGACCACTCTCATGAGGGTATTTTAAGGCAAATATATGGTGAAGGATGAGTGTGACGAGTGGTAGTAATGAGTTATGAGGTGTAGTCTTGTTACAAACTAAGGCCGACTCTTCCTTATAATGGGTCATTAATTAATAGCCCAATGACCAATAGAAATACAACATCAGCATGAATAACCTATTTGTAATTGCTGCTGGACTGCCAAGTATTTTCAGCTATCAGCCCTGCAGTCTACTGTACCTAACCAGTTGTGTAACATACAAGTAAGGGAAGGCCTTGCGGTCTACAGCTTGGATCTGAGTGTACAGCTCGGCAGGTCTGGACAGAACTGGGGTTCCGCTGAGCAAGATGACTCGCTACACTGTCCGCCACTTCCAGAGCTGCCTTGCCCCTCTTCGCCTTGGAGCTCTTGATACTGTGACTCTCGTCCTGCAAACATATCACATTAACATGCTACTTCCTTGCTTCCTTCAAGTGCATCTTCTAACTTTGTACCAGCTGCTTCACAAGAGAAGTTAGGGGAAAAGTACTAAATAGACTTGAAAATAAGCTGCATGTAATTTCACCTATGTGGTAAATAAACTGTACATTCTCCTAAAAGCTAAACCCCATGTACTGTCAACAATGAGGTTGGCCAGACAAGCCGGGTCCACTGTAGTCACCTAGCAGCCAGTGGTGTTATTAGAGGCTCACAACGGAGCAAGAGAATATAAACACATTTACTGTGCCCCACTCACCACACTGTCTACACATTTCTTACCATTTTGTCTCTTCTCATGTAAAAAAACTCTACATATTACAGAAAATAAATCAAACAACCTACTTTGAAACACCACCGTTTTGTTTTCAAAGGTTATGGTAAAATGTCCTCCACTGTTACATACCCATTGGCCACAGGATCTTAATTATGATACTTAACAATATTGTATAAGCTGACCAGAATAATCACTCCGAATCCCATGGTCACAAGCATGTCAATCTTCTTAGCGAGTAGATCATAGGAGAGTATCAGGACTTGGGCATCTTCGACCAAATCCTTGCCGCTGGTCATGACGAACACCTGGTGTGTGTGTACAGAGTTGGGCAACTGGATCCTCAACTCCTCCTCCCACTGAAACCTTTCATCTCCTTATTGTTTACGTTGTTAACAGTTTGATAAATAAAGCCCAGATGACACTACGCTAGCGTTACAACTGTCATGCCATCTTACATCAGTGTTTGTCCTTCTGAGGTAAAGAAATAGGCCTTAAGATGCCCTGATTATACTCTAGTGACCAGTAACAAGTGTAAACTTACCTCATTGAGGAAGGACAGACAATGAGTAGTGGCCAATCCGAGCGGTAGTAATCTGCAATACCAAGTGCTTGGATGCTTTTTCCAAGACCCATGTCGTCTGCTATCAGACATCTCCCATTTTTGGACACACCAAACCTGAAGGCACAAGCAAGCTAAATGCAAGTTCAATTAATTTCAATTTTCAACCGATTGATTGATCATAATTTTTATAAAAATAGTTTAGCCTATTACAGTAGAAACTCGACTGTTTGACTACTTGTAAACCGAGGGGTGTCGAACTATCAAAATATCAACTATCCAGTACTATATATATATATTATCTTGCAAAAATTATAACTGCAGTTCCAAATAAGTTTGAATCTTTCTTCCTCTGTCATTTTTTATTACTATCAAGTCACCGAGGAAGGTGGTTATCAGGTAGGTTTCAGAATTATCAGTACAGGAATAAAGGTCTTATCATCCCATTGGGAGTGGAACCACACAATCAATGTAGGATTGGATTTCTCCTAGCAAGGTTTTAATTGGTGATATTGAAACCCAACATTTGAAAATACTAAGTTAACATTAATTGCACTTACAGAGATTTAAGAAAGATAACATACTTAGGAACATAATTTAGGATAATATAAAGTTCAAGCCACCGTAAAAGTTGTACATAAACTAAGTTCCCTGGCATCGCAATTTCAATCAAGATCTCTAAAATTTTTGTAAATCAGTGCTCATCCTGTTTTAGAAATTGCCTACTTACACAAGTAGGTAATTTTCAAGAAATACTATTTATTATTTTTAATGAAGCTACAGGGATTAAGTTGTATTAACTTGCAGTGAACTTTACACCAACAAAAATAATTATGATTTGTGTAAGGGAATCTACTTCCCTTTCAAACCAGTAATTTCCCACTGTACACACATTTGTTGTCGTCTGCACAGTGTTTGGTCTCAAATAGAGCCTAAATTAAATAAGGGAAACTAATGTTTAATTAATGCTGCTGCACTTACTGGACTCCTTCTTTTTGAAATGGGTACAAGGTTTGCTGCAGCTTGGCATTGATTCTTGAAATGTCCATTTTACTGGCATCTTTTTGGTATTCATTCTTTTGGTTATAAATGTCTGCAAACAATAATTCTTCAGTAAGAAAACATGATTTTGATTCAAAGGATGCTAAATTTAAAACTAAATTTAAGAGTAATAACTAATAATTAAACTGTCTCAAACACTGAGTGTTTCTAAACTCACACAGAGTATTTTATAGTATTGTTTCTGTGACTAAGTGTAGCCAGAAAGTGTATTTGTTTTGTCCACAGTGCCTTCGTTACTTTGTTCAACTGTTCATGTTTAACTTTAAAATAAAAGGTGATTTGAGTTATAAATAGAAATTTTACCTTCATCTAATCAGCCCTACACATGGTATAGTAACTTTTCAATAACCAAATATAATGGTGACCACTTTACCTTTTCGGCAATAGCTAAAAACTACATATTTCACAGAAACTATACAGTATACATTGTAAGAAATTTTATTAAACACATAAAATTAAACAATAGCAAACTGACATTGTACAGTTCTTGACTTTTCAAAACACATAAGATATTTTTAAATTTAATTGGGATGGGAATATCAACTTACAAGATAAAGTTAAATTTCTAGGCTAACAATTGATTCAAACTTAAAGCTATGGTTTCCTAGAAAAAGTTCACCGCTATATTACGGCCTAATGTCGCTGAACCTAACCAGGGGCAGTCAATTTCAATGGCAGGCTTGTGTAGCGAAGTTTCTGAGTTTCGAATCGACATTGACAGCCGCTGCAGACAGCCACTGTTGCATTTTTGTTTGGCTGTCATGACAACAGCTGGTTCACACGTAATATTTTGTTATATTTGTAAACAAACCCAATTTTTTTAAAATGCTGTTAATAACTTATGTAGGACTTGTCAATGTGTTTGGAATTTACTTATACACTGTCCTCTATTCAGTTGATAATTTTTCACTTAAATGAAGAAATAATGATTTAAAACAACAATATTATATGCTTTATTCAGTAGGCACATTAGTTACTCAGGTAAGAATAACTTGATTTAATCCAGGCTAGTCATGGCTGATTTCTATTGAAGCGGTGTAACAGCAGTACTTTTCGCCTGTATTACAAGATTAATGTTTAGTGTTTAAATTTGTTTTAATCAAATTAATTTAATTCTACTCCTGACCCAAACGTATCTATTTTTTATCCATAATTCTCATGCAGCCATTATTTATGTACTTCTTCTTACATTGATGTTATGCATATAGGCCTATCAATTAAATTTGTCTCTGTTCATTTTGTACAAAGGATGAAGCTTACGCTAGTCAATTTCAGGCATGTTAAGAAAGTATCTTAGGAATAATCAAGATCTAAGGACATCGCTAAGATTTACGCTCACGATCCTGTTATCTCATATTTGATTTTAGACCAGGTTATTAATATTTCCAAAAAACTCACAAACACAATGCTTTACTCGAGGTAATAACTCCAGCTTTTACTCGAGGTTGAGAGGTAGAGAGGACCTTTGTAGTCCAATCTCGCTAAACAAGACAAATTGTACTCTATTTTAATAAAACAGTAATTTGGCAATTTTACCTGTTCATTAAGCACTACTTCAGTTTAATATTTTACTTAAAATCCGGCCCCAAGCATGATGAAAGCTTTCGAGACTTCAACTGAAAGTTAAAGTTGTAATTGATTTATATGTTGTTACTTTTTAACTCAAAAGCTATTTAGTGTGATGAAGGCTACATGAAAGATTTTCTTGCATGTTTCGCAATACCCAGCCTCAGTGTATTTTTTGACATTTGCACTTTTGACGGTAGGACATACATTACAGTACAATTCACTTAGGCCTACTGGCATTATACAATTTTTTTCTTTTCAGGCAACTAACATAACTCCTTCAATTGATTGGAAGTATGACGCCCTCTTTTTATTCATGTTTGAAGTAGTAATGAATACAAGAATAACCATGATGAAGAAACAAGCAGTGATTAACGGATGATGAATTTGAACATGAGACATAATTTAATGGTTATTTCAAAAGTGTTGCGTATAGCGTTGTGCTGTGTCAAATCTAAGTAGTTTGTCTACACTATATAGAGTTATTGGTGACATGGTGTTAAGTGGTGTCAAGTTTTGCCACAGTAGAAATCAAGAAGAATTGCAGTTGTTTTCTTATAAAGGTTGTATTGTGTTGAAATAAATCCATAAAAATGATTTTACACAAGCATTGTGACATTGTGTATTTTGTACAAATAAGATATAGACTTGTTCTAGGTGAAATTAAAATATGAGGCTTCAAATATCAAAGTAATATTTAAAGTTTATAGAAACTACAACTTCAATCAAAGTAAATAAAAATTTACAGACACTCTATGTGTCATGTAATGTGTGTACAATTATTACATTTGAGTAAGATATAAAGTATCACATTAGTATTTTAAATAACTTGGTTGAATAAAATCAGTATACAAATGGTATTGAAATGACTTTACAGTACTTGTGTACAACCTAACACAACAGGCTAAGTTAACATAAAACGTTTAGCGTAACTGGTGTAGCTCTCTTATACATTTTACTATACTGTATAAAGGAAATCGTTTTAATTTTTATTTTTATACTGAAAAGCAGTCCTAGCACAAACGTACACATTTCAAGAAACATCTCATTGCAAATAATCTCATATTAAACAAATTGGTAAGAGTTTGCAATGAACTGTTTTGAATGAGTACGATTGGTCTAATAATAACCCGTTGTTAAACTCAATTCAAATTTCCCGCGCTCAGAAGCGTCTGGTACGGTTTCTACTCGCCATTCAAGTAGTTGCATTGCGCGCCGCGAGAGGCAGGTCGATCAAACTTTATACATCTGTATTTGCATTAGGTTGAT
>CM032060.1:70990255-71039249 GCA_018831715.1 Matsumurasca onukii | reverse complement strand
TTTCGACGAAAATTGGTATAGTACAAACCTTTATTTTACCGTACTTGGCATGTGAATTAATAAAACTGTTTAACAAAAAATGAACCGAATTCAAAATAAACTTACAGTGAAATGCAATAAAAGGTTTGAAATAATTGGATAAATGCCATTATGCATTGCTTTACATGATACATTCATAAAATATGAGTTGTAACTATTGTGATGCAAAGTTTTTATTTTTGTAATAAAATATGTTATTATTTTATTTTTAATTTATAAATATTGCCATATAAATGTTTTAATTTTATATTTCTGTTTATATTTTAAACAATTATCATATTCCTTTTGACTCATCAATAAGAAACTGTATTTGCTACCAAAATTGTCCATGAGAAAACTGTCTTATGATTTTACATTAAAATAATTAATAGCTTGATTGACAGTATTTTATTAGGAATATTTATTTTTTACATACCGTATAACATTAGATCTTTTAATTTATTTTTCATTACCTAGATGTAGAACTGGCTATTATAATTTTGTTTAAAGCACTAATTGAGTGAAGATACTTATGAATCTGATCTTGATATTTTTAGTATGCATTTAAGTTATTTTTTTGAAAAATGTAAACCTTTTTGTTTATACAGTATTACGATAATAATATGTTTATAATGTTATTATTCATTGTAATTGAAACTAAATTTTGTTGATTAATTATTGTTTTAATAGCCTATTTATATGTTAAATAGCTGCCAGCATGTTTTGTGAACAATATTTTGAACATCATAATGTAAATTATTATGTTATGTTAAGATACTTTTTGAAAAATTTTCTGTAATTGTGTAAATAAATATGTAAATATTATTTTCGTTGTCCATTCATGAAACATATGGTCAATTAGAACTTATTTTCATTTAAATATGGTTGAAAATAAAATATTTGATTATCTTGGTTGCTAGGTAAGCAACTCTTGGTTAAGTACTTAAATAAAAAATAAAACCGGCCATGGTATAATCCTTAGCGATTTACTGATGTCAAGCCTATTGATGTTACGAATGCGTAAGTTTTTATTACTGTCAAATTTGTCAATTCTTAGCTAACTAGTAAAAAATACTAGCATATACAATTTACGCCAAGTAATACTGGCATGCCAGTGCGGGCGTCAGAGGTCAACTAAATTTTGATACAATTACCAACTCTGGCTCTTTTCGCTTTTTTACCGTCTTGTTCCATTGGCAATTCACGTATATGCACTTGATATGTTATACACATCCGCACCGTGTGTCGTTTAAAGTTTTCTTGACTTGATATTTGACCTCAGCCTTGAAGCACAGGGGATACCCGTACTGGCTAAAGTCGGCAGAAGTGTTTTGTTGATTTCCAACCCAGGTCCGGAGCATACAGCAAGGTGGATTCATACCAAGGCACAGTGTCTCGAATTTACTTACGAGAACTAAGTTGGCCAATTGTAACTCAACTCTGTAAACCGACTAATTTCAATAAAAATTCTTAACTGCGCCTTAATTAATGTGAACATGAGTTTATAAAACATTAGTAGAACATTGCTCTCAATCTGGCAGCTTATTAAAACGCATATTTAATTCACTTCGATATACCGTTGATGCTTCTTGGTTATCACAGTTAGTCTGCTGTAAGTCCGCAAGATAGCAGCACGAGCTTTGTCAGTTAAAAACCCCTACTTCAATATCTTGCTGTCATCTGTATTTTTAATTTTTTACTGGTTTCTAATATTTGTGGTTTGTTTTATCATGGAAAACCTGGCGATACTTTGGAATATTGAAAGATAAGCGTGTACTACGAACATGGAGTTGGACTCGAGGAAGATTTCTTGTGACCGCTAGCTGGAAAATACACTTTTAATCCCTATCGCAGATTCTAAAGGTAGATATAATGTATAGCTAATATAAATTAGTTTGGACGTTGGATCTATCAATTATCTGAATGTACACCTCGATTGTTTCAAAATAAAGGCATATATGTTGTTGTTTCAACTTGTCTAAATCTCTAAGAAAATACCTAGACCAATAAATATCATCTTAATAAGTAATGTAGGAACAGTTCTAATAAAACAATTTGTGCAATTTTAAAGATTTCAAATAATAGCCCTTATAATATATGCAACTAATATTTTATGTGTATAAAACCAACAAATCACTAAATATATAAAATCTATCTAGGTAGTTGATTAATAATCCTGACTTTTCATGTATATAATCAAACCGTAGATAAGAAAATTCAAGAAAACTTTAAAATAAAACGTTACACATTTTGTAGTGTTTAATGTTTATAAGTAATATATTACTTATAATATGTTTATCCTTGTTACTTTTCCGTGCAAGCTTTTGTTTATTGTAAAACAAATATCATTAATATTAACTTAAAGCTTTACTTAAAAAAATATGGAAAGCAATGCACTGTTTATGTTTTATGTACAATTTCAGATAGACTTGCCGTACAAATTCCATGATGACTGCTAGACCTTGAAAAATTTGCTTAAACCTTTTCCCGTACAACGAGACGAGCTCTGGGGAACATGTATAAATGCTTACTATTAAATTTCTACAGATTTTTCTTTTGTTGTCTTTGTAGTTGTAAAGTTCCTAATCAATGGTGTGACATGGGTTTGAACAAATAAAATTGAACTCTTTATTAGTGAATGTTTTGAGTTTATTAGTTTGGTTAGGTTAGATTAGGTCTTTATTAGTTTGCAGTTTTGAGCTTACCAACACTCACTACTTGCATATTGTGAACTTTAATTTTAGGGTTGTTATAATCTTTATTCACTTAAAAAATTGTTACAGTCGGTGCTGCTAAAGCAATATTATTAAAGGATTAGCAACATCGTCACCTTTGTGTTTTCTAATTTTGGCTTTCCTTTAACTTAAAAGATTTTAAACTATGTCGGGCGAGCTATTTTCTGAAAATGTTATAAATTAAAGCTCGTTGTACGCTTATATAAATAGTTTAATAATTACCTTGTTTAGAGTGCCTGAGGATCCTGAAGGAAGAAGAGATGCAGATGCGCATTTCGGCCTCAAAATACCATCGTCGGAGCATCGTTGGCCATCGTGTTCCGACGATGGCCTTTCATGGCTGAAATGCGCATCAACACGTAAGACTCTTCTTCCTCAGGACCTTCAGGCTCTTCAGGACCTGCAATTTAGCCTGCTGGGTTTGACATATAGTCTAATAGGCTACAACTCGTAACTTTTGATTTGTGACTTAAACTGTTCCACGTTCACAATTTCATTTATCTTTATCTAGCAGTATAAGCACTAGATTTAGTAAATACTATGTTTCCTAAACTCAAGTTGAACTATTATTGAACAAATGTCCGCAATAATAGTGCAATTTCTAAACTACTTCTAAAATATTCAGAACTTTAACATTACATAAAATTACAAGTTATTTAACGAAGGCGCGCGCCACCACAGCGGCGGCAACAAGCTAACAAGTTATGTTATGTTTGAGCTATACCCGAGGTGTTAACGTTAGGTTTTAGTACGTGTTATAATTTACTCCCCCGTCCTCTTGTATGCCTTCTAAATGATATAATGCTTTTATTTATAAGTATTAAAGGTTTACCTTAAAAGTATTTAAGGCTTTACAATATAAGTGTGAGTATGTTTGGCTGATTAGATTTTGTTGATTTTTAACCGACTTCAGAGAAACGAGTTGACATGCAGCGACTTTTTTAACGTCTGTTCACGAATAACTTTTGAACGCGGCCATCGTTTTAAACCCAGTTTGCGTTGATTGATAGATCTTAACTCAATAGTGATCCCATTTAAATATCTTTTTGATCGGATTCATATTTAGCACGATGCTCCGACGATGGCCTTTTGAGGCCGAAATGCGAATCAGCACGTAAGACTCTTCTTCCTCAGAACCTTCAGGCACTTTAAACGAGGTAATTGTAATTCAATAGTCCTGAAATCGGATATAATAAAGTTTAATAATTAATCTTCGCAACTAGAAGCATCTTCGCACTATCATATATTTCATAAAAATGGAGGTTAAAACAGCGTCAGAGCTAAAAATACACGAGCTCTCTTGTTTCTGAAACAATGCTATCACTTAACAAGTTCGTAACGGTGAAAGCTTTCTCTCTTCTTCCGCACTGCTCCATTTCCATAGAGGTAAAACATTAATGGTCCGTCAATTTACTCAACTCATTTGTATCTCTATGGCAGCATTTCCGCTAACTGCGCTCACCTTTTTAACGCAAAAGTACTAGTTTATAAACAATTTTGGAAACAACGGTTGAATTGAAGGATGGTTTAGTGGTCAGCATAATCACCCGGCAAGTGTGAGACTCGGGTTCAAGTCCCGGTCCGGTCCATAAATTTTGTCTTCAAATTTCTTTAGTAATAAAACAGAGTTTTGTTTTCTCTAATGCAATACGAACGCTCAAAGTGTACGTATGTATATCGAAACTGACCAAAACCAACCAAAGAAACGACAAATTGATTTGAAAAAAATTGGATTGGCCAAAAATATAAGCGTGGTTGAAGGTGTTGTAATTGAAACAGTGGGCAAAAGTGAACAATAAAATGTTAAGATTAAGGATTTGTGTGTTAATTATATTTACACGGTTTAACGGACAGAAGAAAGTAAGAAAATTTGATGATAAACTACTGAGTTAAAGAAAAGTGTTCACAAACACGGGAAAATCAGACGTGTTGTGTGGTTTCAGATAAACTTTGTTATAACGGTTGTCTGGAAAACTGTCTGTTTCCTTATTTCAGTAACAACACTTTTAAACCGATGTAAACTATTAAACCAAGACAGTTATTATCTTCCAATCGTAAAATCAAATTCAAAATAGTAAAATTGATTAGTAGTAAACTAAATCTGGTAAAACAATGACATATCGGCTGCGAACCACAATTTTGGAAGCCTTGTTTGTTTGACTTCATTCAACTTTCCTGCAAGAAAACTACTGTCAAGATGTAGGATTTTAAATACAACGTACAGGAATATTTTAAGGACTTCTGTTTTCTATTTAATAATACAAATTTTTGTGAATAATACTGTCCTGTTTGTGTGAGTTGACACATTACGGTTTTATGATGTTGAAACGTTAAACAACTGATAGCTGCAGACTTGTCAGTGTGCCAGTGATATGTCAGAGGTCAGTGATAATGCACACAATATATACCGTGGTTCTGTCAGCTCAAGTCACTGTCCACCATGAAGGTAGCAGCCCTGCTTCTGTGTGCTCTGAGCCTAGCCGCCGCCACCCTCGCAGCTATGGTAAGTACCACCCTGGTACACTTTACATCCACTGAGATTAACTACTCAACTTGGTTTAAACTTATGATGATAAAAGAAAATCATTGAGCTTCTTGGCTACTGACTACTGTGCTTTATGGTGAAAGTACCTACCCTGGTACCTTTACATCCACTGAGATTAACTCTCAACTTATGAGGATGAAATATTTATCATTGCTCTTGTCGACTACTGGTATATGGTGGTAAGTACCTACGGTACACTTCACTGAGATTAACTAGTGTTATTCAACTTATGAGATAGAAATATTGTTATCATTGAGCTCTTGGCTTACTGACTACTGGTACTATGTGATACCACCCATAATTTTATTTACATCCACTGAGATTAACTACTCAACTTATGAGGATAGAAATATTTACTTGAGCTCTTGCTTACTGACTATGATTATGTTAGTACCTACCCTGGTACACTTGCATCCACTTAAGTTAAACTGCTATTCAGCTTATGAGGGACTGTTATCGTTAGCCTCTTGACACTGATACTGGTACTATGTTAAAGTTACCTACCTATTTTTTACATCACTGAGATTAATAGCTCGTATTCAGCTTATGAGGATAAGTATTTATCATTGACCTCTTGGCTTACTGACTACTGGTACTATGGTGAGTACCTACCCTGGGTACTTCACTGAGATTAACTAGCTATTTGTATGAGGATAAATATTTATCATTGAGCCTCTTGGCTTACTGACTACTGGTACTATGTCCATGGCTCTCTGTGGTTGCTCTACTGTAAGGTCCCTAGTCTCGCCACCGTGCCTACACACTCTGAAGGTTGTTCATTTGAAATGGGTTTTTTGCTAAGTACTTCTCAATCTTCTGATTTTCACTTCGTCCACGATGTCTAGATGTCTCATTTCAGTGTAATGATTTTACTATTCTACAAATGCTACTAGGATGGGTCCGTCATTGGTTCCCACAAGAGGCTGCTGGATAGGCCTAGTCGCCTATATCCGGGATAAAAGATTTAACATGGGATAATTTGCAAACGATGATTTAGTTAGGTTAACGTACTAAAATGGGACAAGTATTTCATATAAGTATATATCCATTATTGCTTGCAGCATATACAAACATAACGTATAACGTCCTTGCAATACACGAAATACTTATTAGGTACAGATCTTAATTTGTATAAACGATAAATAGCAAATTTATTACTAATGAATTTTGAAGACGAAATTGTGAACCGAACCGAAAAACTCGAACCCGGGTCTTTTCACTTTGCTGGGTGATGCTGACCACAACACCATTATTTATTAGGTATAAAGATTCGAGTTACATGTTGTTATAGGAAAATTAAGTTTTTACTAATTAGTTATTTATTGTTTGATGAAAGTACATATTTTAGAGTCTATACGCAGCAGCCTCAATAGTCTTATGTTTCCATTGAAAAAGATTTTCGATTTAAGTACATTAACCAGCTTGAAACGGCGTTTGAAGTGTTTATTCCTTGTTATAAGCGGTGCTTAAGTGGCTTCCGTGGCGCTCTTTCCGGCCACCTCTTAACAGTTTAGATTTGAAACACAACACTTTCTTTTTCTACCCGTTCCAAGTATGGTGTGAAATCTTTCATCGTTATCACAAAATCCGTGGTAGCTTGTACAGTTTGTTAAAATGTTACTTTTCTACTGCTTTACAATGTTGTTGTTGTTTATACCGGTGATAAAGTGTCCTAAACGGATTACAGAATTACTATTAGAGCTAGAAAAGTGAAACAAACTTTTCTATCTGGAAATCGTAAAGATTTCAGAAAAATATTTTAAGATTCTCAGTATACAGGTGTGTCAATACTGAAACTCACGGTCAAAACTCGAATTTATAAATACAAACTTCCAATTGTACATAGTTTTAATCAAAGACAATTCTCGATATTTTGAAACCGTTTGATATGTTGCCCATTACGCTTAGAGCTATGAACATATCGCGTACTTTTACGGGACATACAGTTAAACTATAAATTCGATTAAAATATGGGTTACGTATTATTTCTCAGAATTTGACGAGCTTTTAATGAAATGTGGTACAAGCATGTTTTCAAAGCATTTCTAACCTCAAAATCTATGTAAAAAACATTGAAGTTGCTATTATCATGAATAAGTCAAAATATTAAATAGTAAGATGTAGCATATTGCATATCATTGAAAGATAATTTAAATATGAACATTTTTTGTATAAAACATAACTTTGTATCTTGGTCGTTTAAGAGCTATAACAAAAAACTATTTTTAACCTTGATTTTGCCTGTATTTAGTAGTTTATACGGTCGTTTGACTTACTTGGTACCTGATTTGAAACCACAATTCTAATAAAATAGTTCTTCTTGGTAAAACTCATAAAATGACATAAAACAAACATAAATAAAAATATAACAATAGTTGTTTGTAGCTGTTATAAAAAAACAGAGTTGGGAGAAAGCCAGTTGTCATGGTTATGTTTTTTGCGCACTTTGCAATATTGTATCACTGTGGTAGATCAGCTGATTGATTTCTCTAGCTGTTAAGTATTGTTTGTATTTCAAATGAGTATTCATTTTATTTGACACAGCAACAATACAAAATTTAAATACAGCAATACAACGAGAAATAAATCAGCTGATATAACACAGCAGGTAAATATTGCAAAGTGCGCAACTCTTTCCTGACAACCTGAATACCTAAGAACAGTATTGTTATGTTCTTGTTGTATGTTTTCTTTTGGTTTTGCCAGAAGAACTGTTCTTAAATTGTGTGCTGAACAAGGTATAGTAAACATTTCGTATAAACTACTTTAAACTACAGTATTTTATCCAAGGTTAAGAAACTTGTTTTTTTGTTGTAATCTTAAACAGTACTAGTATACAAAAAAAAATGTTCATATTTAAGTATCTTTACAATGATATGCGTATCTTACCCACCATTTAATATTTTTGACTTATTAATATTTAACTATGTTTATAGACAGAAGTTAAATATTTTGGCTGTTGTATCTACCATTAAAAACAAGTCAATGAAATAATACGTAAACTCATGTCAGTGACACAGGCTTGCGTAAAACTTACCGTTTTAATAATAACAGTATTAAAATTGTTTCAACAAATAATCCGAGCCATATTTCTGGCAAAAAACTTTATGTACAACTATGACTTCCTTCTTTGAAAATTCTCGTTTTGACCGTGTACAAATATTTTTCCTAATCTCCATTATTCCAGACTAAAAGTTCATTTTCTTTCTAACTCTAGTATACTATCCGTTTAGGTTACTATTATTATATTTATACAGGGTGCCACAAAATGTGTGGCATATGCAAAACCGGTTCTACCCACAAAGTAAGTCGAAAATGCCAGTAACATTTTTTTTGGCTTAGTTAATCACCATTTTGTAAAATTGTTAAAGTAATTAATATTTCAAAACTCTTAGAGGTATTTTTGTGAAACTTGGTATAAACCTTAATTGTTTCCTAATAACATTTTCCAAGAATATCTTTTACCTAACTTATCCAATTTAAAAATGGTGATCATCTTAAGATTTCATAGCAAATTTCAATTTGATTCAATTTAACTTTGAAATTGTAAAATCACCGCCATTTTGAAATTTAATAAGTTAGATAAAAACAATTTTTGGAAAATGTTATTGGATAAAACAATTAAGGTTTGTACCAAGTTTCACAAAACATCTCAAAGAGTTTTTGAATTATTACTTATTTTCAAAAATTTACAAAATGGCGGATTGCGGCTAAATTAAGCCGAAATAAAAAAATGTTACTAGACATTTTAGACTTACTATTGTATGTAGAATCCGGTCCGCATAGCGCGCTACACATTTTTGCGACATCCTGTATATTTTACCAATAAGTCATGTTTTCTGATCGAGATAAATGTATGTGCAAAACTGTTAAAGTAATACATGTTAAAGATTCAGTTTTTGTCGTTATGTTGTTGAAGGTAATTCATTCAATATTTAAGACGATTGGCCTTACACTTCTTTTATAATAAAAAATAAAACTATTTTATTATAAAAAGAAGGTAATGCTATAAACTGGTATAAATAATGTTAAGATTGTCTAAGAGAAATTTATTACGATGAACAGTTGAGAATATTTGAAATGTTCACTCCTCTGAAATGTGTACATTAACATTTCCATACTTATTAACGTTAAACATTTTGATATTTTAACCTGATATTGTGGCTTAATGAAAAATTATAATTAATATATTTTACACAATTATAACATTTACTGCGTAAAAAAATTCAATTGTATCGAACACGTGCGTACTCCAAATTCAAAGTCGAAACTCAAGTTTAAAATAACTGACCTCAATTTTAAATGAAACTCGTTAACAATTAAGTCAAGCGGCTACTTTGAAAAAATGTATAGTCTGTAATGTGTTTGTATTGTCTTTTCAAAACAGTTAAACTAAAGGAAAGAGTAGATAATGAAAATTAAAAATAATTAAAATATGAAGAAGCTAGATAAGTTGTGCCAGAAAAAGTAATATTATTTCGTGTAAACAAAACTTAAGTTCAGAGTAAAATCTTAATCGAAGAGAAATAATTGTTTGTAAAGCAATTTTTTTTACTGCTATAGGTATTCGACTAAAAAGTACTTCAACTATGTTTAGCTGACTGCCTCAGACAGGCGGCATATATGCGCTAACTACCTACTGTAACATTGTCTTTGCTCCTAACTGAAATAGAAGCTTTCAGCCTTCTTCTTTTACTGTAGGATCTGATTTGAAATTACTCCTTTGAAAGTGTTGGGTTATATCAAGCTAAAATCGAACAAGTGATCGTAAATTGATACAAGCTGTTCTTAACTCTTTGGTTATTACTACGTTATTGAAATCCAGCTGTTGATTACATCTGTGTGTTTGTATCAACAGTTGACGAGAGGTTGATGGAGAAGCAGCAAAACCTGCTGAAGCTGTTTGTCAACGTTCAACAGCTCAACTACAACCAGGAACAGACTGAGATCGGCAACTCCTTCGACATCTACAACAAGGACTACTTCACTGTACGTATTCTAGCTCACATCTTGGGTCCAGCATCCTAAATCTTATATTTGGAATGACGTTAATAACTGAAGATAGTCTGAACTACTTATCTGGCACTTAAACTTTGTAAAAGTTTTATGGAATGTGATGGTAATGATGCAGAGGTCGGGACACCCGTTATAAAACCGTTAAGAAACCTGTATGCCTTCTTTCATAAGAAAAGGAAACATAAAGCTGTTGTTTTCTATGTTTCTAAACCTCTTCATATATATTTCTGAACCATTATATAGAAGTAAATAACAAATATCATCACTCAGTTTATATATCATATTTTAAAATATCTACAGTATATCACTTAACAGATTTAAACTATGACACAATATATAACATTATATTATTTGCATTTAGTATTATACAGTTTACGTTTGTTGATTGCAGAACCTCTATGCCGTCAAGCAGTTCCAGGATGCATACAAGCAGGGTCTGTTGCCCCGTGGGGAGGTCTTCTACTACTACAACCCCATCCAGCTCCAACAAGCCATCCAACTCTTCGACCTCTTCTACTTCGCCAAGGACTACGACACCTTCTACAAGGTACCTACATAAACATCATCGACTCCTTGAACTGCTCATCTTTGATTTTCACATGTTGTACAAAGATCTTTAAATGTTTCTTTAGATCCAAAACATTCTTAGGGTTGAAACGCTTTGAATTCTATCGTCCCCTTCTTTCAGACATCTTGATCCCTATTACTAGGCGTGTCCTGGTCCTGGAATGTTCAAAATGTCACTTTATTGATGAGTAGGTCACTCAGTATCATAAAAGTTGCAGCTTCAGCCACATTTTGTCTCTTCGTCTTCATGGAATATAGTAGTGTTTGATAACGTTGTAAAAATAAAATATTGATGCTGAAATTATCGATGTTCAGCACTTCACGTAGCGCTACCGTGCTTAGTGGTGTTACATTATGTTCAAAAGTAGAACGCTTTTGAAGAAAAGAAAGTAGAACGCATCTCATATTGTAGATTGTGGTGATAGTAAGAAGAATACCTTTATTCTCTAGTAAGATTTAGGCTGATAGAGACTTTACCTACTCGAATATGTGATCGAATATGATCTCCCTATAATGTGACAGAATAGGCATTATCTTACCAATCTGATTATTTGACAGGCTGCCTGCTGGGCCCGTGAGCGTGTCAACGAAGGCATGTTCGTGTACGCCCTGAGCGTGGCTATCGTCAAGCGTATGGACACTCAGGGTCGCTCTGCCTCCTCAGTCCGAGGTCTACCCTTACTGCTACATCCACACTCGCGCCCTCAACAAGCCCAGTACTACAAACAACAAGGTAGGTTTAACATTCATCATTCATGCTACAAGCAGTGGTGTATTCAAGGTATGTCAGATAGATAGTATTGATGTAGGTTTGTCAGACAATATCTGAGTAGCATTGTTTCTGTTTTCAGGTATGAAGGAAGGCAAGTTCTGGTCCAACAACACTGACAAGTACTTCTACTACGAGCAGTTGTACCAGCAGATGTACACTCTGAAGGGACAGGACCAGATCTTCAGCAGTGTTGACCAGTACGACTACAGCTACCAGCCCTACCAGTACTTGAAGAGCCAAGAAGGCCGTATGGCTTACTTCAGAGGATGTCTACCTGAACCAACAGTTTGTCTACCAGCAGATCTTCTTCCCCACCTGGTTCAACAGTCAGAAGTACGGAGTGAAGATCCAATACCAGACTGGAGAAGTTCTACTACTACATGTACCAACTGCTCGCTCGTTACAACTTGGAGCGTTACGCCAACTACATGCCCTTCGTCACTCCCTTCCAGTTCAACTCTGACATGGAGGTAATCACACTCTTATAATTCAATACAAGCCACAAGAGACACTACCATACTGACTATATGTCTATCTGATATATGGAATGTGATGTAACTACTGTATTTCATAAACTCATTGTCTTTATGTTTCAGTGCGGATACAACCCTCAACTGCAGTACCAGAATGGTCTGGCCATGCCTGCTCGCCCCAGCAACTTCGACTTCTTGGCTTCCAACTCCAAACTGATCGAGCAGCTCCAACACATGGACAGGCGCCTCTCCGACGCTATCGACATCGAATACGTCAAGACCGTAAGTATAACACGTGTTGAGCTGATTTACAATTACTAAACGATATTGGTTATTTATGTGTATTTATGGTCATGTTTGCGCCAACGTTTCAAGCTGGGCTTTTAGTTTGAAACCTAAACCTTATAAGACCCTTTGTAAGACAAGGTTAAACACCGGAGTATTAAGACTAAACTTCTGCTTGTAAGAGGAGGAGGCAATGAGATCAGGTGTAAATTATAAGTTGTCCTTTTTCTCCTTACGTTTTACGTCATTAAAATAAGTACAGTGAAAAGAACTATCTTGAAAACTGCTCCGGCCACAACGGTGAAGTTAGACCAATTTAGACGACATTGCCTAGTGATGATAGTAACTAATATCTAAAGCTTGGGGGTTTTCCAGATGAACGGTGGAAAGCAAGCTTTGACCGCTGAGAGTGGAATCGAAACCTTGAGCAACATCATCCTCGGCAACGAGTACTCCATCAACAGCCAGTACTACGGATGGTTCAACGGTCTCTACGGGTACTTCGACTACTTCAGGAAGATGGTCGGCAGCGTCATCGACCCCTACTACCAGTTCCAGGTACAGTAGTTGTTTAGGCTTAAACTGTATAAAATAAGGACTAAACTAATCGTTTTTCAAACATTCTCAAGAACCTTTTATAATAAAAGTCAGGTGTTACAGGAAACAGATGTTCAAAATTCAAACCAATATATCATTGGTCTACAGATCGTACGAGTATGGTTATTTACAATTCAAGATTTACTGAATTGATAAAATAGGGCAAAATATCTTAAGACAAAGATATCTGTGTAAGGATTAAGATTGGTAGGTTAGTATTACAATTGTGTGTGTGCTAAGCCGTTGAAATGATCAATGATGAATACTAACTGTGTACTTGTCTGACAGACTGCCCCTGGTGCCATCGAGAACGACTCCACTGCCATGAGGGACCCTGTGTTCTACCAGATGATCACCCGCATCGTCAACTACTTCCAACTGTTCAAGAGCTACCTGCAGCCGTACAAGATGGACCAACTCAACTTCCAGGGAGTCGTGATCAAGGGAGTGCAAGGAGTAGACAAGCTGTACACCTACTGGGACCAGAGTGAGGTCGAACTCTTCAACGCTATCACTTACAAGCAAGGAGAACAGGCTGAAGGTTACATGTACAAGGCGTACCAACAGATGCTCAACTACAAGCCTTTCATCTACAACATCCAGTTGACCAGTGAACAGAACTCTGACTGTATTGTACGTGTGTTCATCGGTCCCAAGTACGACGCTCAAGGTCAACTCTACACCTTCGACCAAGCCACCAAACACTTTGTCGAGATGGACCGCTTCCTCTACTCTCTCAAGAGTGGACAGAATGAGATCAAGCGCAGTTCTCAAGAGTCAGTGTGGTTTGTACAACATCAGCCCAACACTCGTGCTCTCTTCACCAACACACAACAAGGATCTGTCTACTACAACCAGACTGT
The DNA here is from genome assembly GCA_018831715.1 of Matsumurasca onukii. Classification (NCBI taxonomy): domain Eukaryota; kingdom Metazoa; phylum Arthropoda; class Insecta; order Hemiptera; family Cicadellidae; genus Matsumurasca; species Matsumurasca onukii. The sequence continues at coordinate 71,025,378 of CM032060.1, read as the reverse complement.
CCAGCAACAGCTGTTGTACACTCTGCCTCAGAACCTTCTGCTGCCCAAGGGTACAGTCGCAGGACAAGAGTACATCTTGGCAGTGACTGTACATCAGTACCAGCCTACTCAGCAAGACCAGACCATCTACCAGTACCAGCCCATGGACTCTCGTCCCCTCGGCTTCCCCTTCGACCGTCAAGTCATCCCTGCCTTCTTTGACCAGATCAAGAACATCTACTTCCAGACTGCCACCATCTTCCACACCACTGAGAAGCAGGTCAACCAGATGTAAACATGTTCTGTTGCACTCAACGTTGTTTATGTAAATCCTTCTCATTGTCACTCTTCATCTTTGTAACTCAAGTCATTCTGTTCCATTAAAGCAAATAATAAAACTACCCCTTCACGTTTTATTAGAAACCCCTAATTAGTACCTTTAAATGTAGTATTGTCAACTCAAGAGTCGTAGGTGAATTTATTTGGTTTATGAAACCTCTTGTACTGACGAGTTTAACACTTTGATTAATAAATTAAATTACTAAAATGAATTTGCAAAACATTATAGTAATTACTATTTAAATATATTCATTCCACAATAATTGTTTATGGTTAAACGGAAGAGAGGAATTTAAAGTCCTAACTTCACCACCAATAAAGATGTTTTTCATTTATTTTATTTCAAATAATAAACCCATGTATTGTTGTATTTTTTGTTATGCAAAAATAAAAAGTCAACTTTATAAATAGTTAATCTTAAAAGCAACATTCATACTTATAAATAAATTTAGTATGAAACAAATAACCTGATACTGTACTGTATATTTTCATACGCTTAACTACTTATAATAGATTTCATCGCAAAAGCCCAATGTGATTGGTGTGTTTTGCGAGCGAGGCTATATCGAGTTTAGCAACCAAAAATACACTTTAGGTTCGAGTAATGTAAAATCTTTTTTCACGTAAACCATTTGACTTTAAAAGTTTATTTTAATTCCTTTTAAAGTGATGTAACCCAAGATTGATTGGAAAATTAGACAAAGAACTCTTTTACTTGAATTTATAGATAGAAAATATAGGACATTATACCGAGTGTCCAAAAAGTCCGACCAAGTGCCTTTTGAACGATAATGTTTGAATGTTCTTTGGCATGTGTATTAAAGTCAACGAAAGTACTTTTGGCATATAGATATCTTTTATTCATGGGATAAGAGGGCGACCCTTTAAAATATTTATTTTACCCTATTGTGTGACTCCTCTTATGAAATGGTATAAAACACAAATACATTGATACCAATTAACAAACTCTACAATGCCCTGTTCAAAATGGCGGCCCAAAACGTGATTCATTGTCTGAGTAGATAAATGGACACGGTCACTACCGTTTTCAAATTTTGAAAAATAATTACGGGTTAAGTTTTTGGGTAGTCAAAGATTTAAAATGGCACGCTACAAGATAAATTTTGCGCTAAATAACTATTAACTATTTGAAAATGTACAATTCTAGAAAAAAGGGGCAGTTTTCAAAAGTTTGCAGTATTTGTCTTGTAGAACATTGTTTTAAAGCTTTAATTACTCATAAACTGAATCTGTATTTTCCCAAATTTGAAAACCGATAGCGACCACAACCTTTTATCTGCTTAAACAATGAAACACGTTGTCGGCCGCTATTCAGAATATTTACAGTGGTGTCAATGAACTTGTGTTTTTATACCCTTTCAAATGAAGAATCACATGATGGTTTAAAATAAATATTCAAAGGGTTAAGCCATTACTACCCCAATGCGCAGTGGGGGCAAACACCCAAAATATGCCAAAAATTACTTTAGTTGACCCGTAATACATGTGCCAAAGCAGTAGGGGTCGGACCTTTTGGACACCTGGTATAGCTTTAAAACTTAACATACAATACGAACACAACAGGAAAAGTCTGTACAACATGCGGTTCTGAAGATATAAAAGTTTCTAAGTCAATGCCGGGCGCTTCACTTTGCCAACTTGGCGGCCATATAGGGAACTTATTCCCCATACCGGAAACACGCACCCAAGCTAAAGGAAGTTTTAGACACTAATAATCATACTACATCAAATTTTCGGGTTATCAGCTCCGCTCAACAGTCGCCCCTGCATTCTACAGAGAACAGGGACAAGGTGCATGGAAGCGTCGTAGATCGATGTCTGGAGGAAGATAAATGCCGCATAATATCGTGAGACTGCCTTATCAATGCTTGTCATCCCTTACAGTCTTCCTCCCTTCCGAGCTTTAAGCAAGAGATATTCAAATGCATGCTTTGCTGTGTTATCACCCAGATGTATCCCGGTATATCTTGAGTTATTGCTGGGTTAGCATTATGGACTAGTGCCTACGATTCATAAAAGGTTTATACTTATAATACACAGTTAACTAATACACAGTTATAAGCACATTGTATCAAATCCATATTCTAGTGATTTTAATTTGGGTTTTCTGTGTGACAACCAACTTTCTACTCATTCTAGAAATAATCTCCAATAAAACCAGCGATTCCCCTAAACTGTCAATCACATTGACACTACCACTCATCACACTCATCCTTCACCACATATTTGCCTCGAAATACCCTCATGAGAGTGGTCGGCATCTCAAATAGTGATTTAGTGGTTGTTTTGTTTAATAGGATATCGATATTGGTCTTAACTCGTATTAAGAACATGTATTTTTCTTTATAGTTTTAAAATACTATTTTGAAAACTATCAAAGTGTAGTAATTTACTACAACGACTATGTAAAATAAAATAGTTTATTCTAATAATAACTAAAGTTTTATTTTCAGATTAAATATGGCAAAGCAAAGACTCATTGAAGGTTCACAATGTATATGGACACTACTTCAAGACTTTCGAGGCTCAATCTTCGTTGAACCAAAGACAATAGACACGTCTGTGTTCAACCTCATAACTTGTTCCCGGAACAGGAAACAAATGGCAGCAATGCCGCTCAATGACAATCCCTGTTATGAAAATAGAAGAGTGTTATAACTTAGCTCAGTTGTAAAACATAAACTATTCTTGACGTTTGGAATCATTTTACTCGAAGTATTTGAGATTATCAAAGAAATTCTTTGTTGTAAGCAGAATCTAAACTTCTTTCAAAGTAATGGAAATGCGCACTATAAAACAATGATTTAAATGGATGTAAAAAGTGCATCTTGGTAGAGGAGAGTTGTTTTACCTCTAAGGAAGAATGGAAGTTTACTCTGTTTCGTAGCTATAGAAATGTTTCCCAAGACTTGAGAGCTTGTATTTTTAACTCAGACTCTTCACTTGTTACTGTCTGAGGCTTTGTTTTACACCTAACGTTGCAAGTTTTAACGCAAGTTTTCTTTTAGAACTACATTTAATGAAAAGTGGTTTGTTCCTAGATCACTTATTTGAAAATACTTGAAAGAATAAACGCCCGGCAGGTGAAAGATTTTGGTTCAAGTTTCGGTTCGGCCGACTCAGTTTGTCTTAAAGTTTCTTCAGTAATTATTTAGCCTTCAGGCAAATAATAAAATCTACTTCAAACCTTGAACAATACAATTTTACTTTTGCTTTGTTTCAGCTTCGTCCTTACCACCTAATTTTAAATAATCATTTTATTTGCTAGTTCACGCACACTTGTTTTCTCCTAATAAAAAATAACTTTTTCTGAAGAAAATTTACGTTTTACTGCTTTTAGACACTTTTTGAGATAAAGAGCTACCACATGTGGTCGAGAACATTTTTTACATAGTCCTAGACGGCTCCTCGAATAAATGTACCAAGTTCCAAAATGACCTTCGAAGAACAATAGTCTACTTAGGAAGCGCTTAGTTACTTGGAAGAGGAGCCGTGGTGGGTTGGTATCGTGCGCGACTCCGGAGTTCATCACTCCGCTTGCGCGGGTTCGATCTCCGCAAACACAAGTTTTTTGCCGTAACGCTAGAATAAGATCGAGCTTGATTGATAGAGAGTACGCTGTAGTCCTACCTTTTCCTCGCTAAGCAAGACACACGTTATAGAACGTTTTACTAGTTTCTTGCATTCTAGGAAAACATAATATTAGTTCATTGCTGGCATATTGTGTTCATTCGTCAGGTTGCAGGCTGATCTATGTTTTGATATTGATACTGTTGATAAGTTTAAGTTAAACAATATTTGAATTTACAAAATGTTTAGAGAGCATTGCGTTTTTATTTATCATTAGCTGTTACGGTGCTCTCTTGCCTCACGCAGTTGAGGGTACTGCGAGGGTATACCTAAGGTGCAAAAACCAAACACCTAAACTGTGGTGTGGAAAATAGATTTCTACAAAACTTATCCATACTTAAACGTTTTTAAACGCATTAAAAATATTAACCAATGCGTTTTTAAGTAGTGTTTCAAAATATCTATTATAAACTGAACAAAAAGTGGTTGATCCAGTAACATGGACGTTAAAGTGAACAAGCGCGGTTACGTTACACACAAGTGTTCTCGAAATGTTAAATGGTATTGTGCAACCATCTCTCACCACCAACTCTATTTGTCAGCTGTCAGATACTATTGTTCATCCTGTACCAGATGCATCAGCTGGAGGTATCAACACAAAACATATGTTTGGATTATTCATAGCATACTGAAACAATCCATTCATATGGTGGTGAATTTGAGCTGTTTCATTTGTAAACAGTAGAGACGGAACATTGTATTTGTACAAGAAATGCAACTCAATGTTGTTCACACAAGGTAATTATGTGTAAAGTTGCTCAAGGTTAACTTAGAATTATACAGGGTTTGAAGAATTGTGTGCTCATAGACAGTATTAGCTCACACTCTAATAAATGATGGTGCTGACTCTCATGAATAATTCATCAATTCCTTCTTATCGGAGTAGCTGATTGATAACTTTGTAATTAAAGTTTTCTTGATACTTGATCAATAAGGACTTTGTATATAACTTGAAGCAGGAATACCGTTAGGCAAAACTGCAACGATGGATTTAATTACGAGAAATATAAACCTCTATAAGTGTCTACATGAGACATTTTATACGTAGTTTTTCTCGTTACATATTACAACCAATCTTTTGTTGATAAATGAATTAAATTGTAAATAGCTAGTTTTACAAACATACTTAATTTTGATTACTAATAACATTTGTAAGTTAGTTAATGAATGTTATTATTAATGTTACACTGTTAGTAATTTATGTAGTAATGTATGTATGTTGACACGTATTAAATTGTATGTTTGCTTTTTAGGACTACACAGATTTGGGAGGGATTTTATGATTAGTAAATTGAAGCTATTTACTATTTTCAATTTTAAACTCGTGTGGTTAGTCATAATGAAATAATATTTTTTGAAAACTAACCACTTAAAATATTTTAATTGTATAAAATACAAAAATGAATCGTTTCGTCTATTCTGTGGTAGACATCTTCAGTTGTAGATAAAGTAGAGTTTGAACTATATAGTTGTATATAAAGTGTAAGAAATTCAAAGTAAAGATAATTTTAAATTGTAAATAAATAAGGTATCAACAAATTAAAAAAATATAAGCCCCCCTTGTGGCACCAAGGTAGTACCAATACAAATTCAACGACGCAAAGAAAAAGGTTTTATCTCAACTCGTTTTTTTGTTATACCGTTAACTCGTTTTTTTGTTAGGTACTTGTTTAAAGATTACAAGAAATCAGGTTTAAAATGCCACATTTCACATACACAAGTTTTTTGCATGACAAGTTTTTTAAAGTACTTTATGGGATTATGTTATATCAGAGGATTTTCAAGACACATTTTGTCATTAATAAAATTGTATGTGAAATGTGCCGTTCAAACCTGATTTCTTGTAATCTTTAAATAAGTATTCCAAAAAAGAGCAGAGATAAAACATGTTTATTTGCGTCTTTGAACTTGTATCAAAATATCTTTCTTTTAGGTGCCACAAAGGGGGTTTGTATTTAAAATTTGGGGGCCCTCCTCCCGGTTTTGGGTGGGAGTGGGTTACGCAAAGTACTTCAAAACAAACTTTAGAATTATATAAAAATTTCCTAAAGCGGGTTTGAAAATATTTCCTTTTAAAAGTTAAGGTGGGGGACATTTAAAACTCACCCTGATTATATATTTACAAAGCTTTTGGTTTTGTCTAAATGTAGAAAGGCAGCAGGCAAGACAATGTAGAGAATTACCTTGTCGTTACCATTTCGAAGAATCTAGTTAATGTTCACTATTTTATACCTGCCTCTTGAGTGTCTCCAATTCTTAGCATTAATCAGCACTCTTCACAAATCCATGGTGTGGATCATTGAAATTTCAAAAAGTATTTCTATATTTATTTTAAAGATGTAGGCCTAATGGCTATGCTGCTTCTTGTGTCACTCACATAATATCCTCTGATGAATAATACCTGTGATGAATTATTCACAATAGGAAGAGCGGAAGTGGGAGGGAGGCAGTTTGAAGGTCGATAACTCTTGATTGTGAAGAGGAGTTCTCATCTTTCTTCTTGATCCTTGACAGGGTAAAATTAACTTTGCTTTCATAATTCTAAACTATCCGACATTAATGTGACTTTATTGTACCGCTAGTATGGCTTTATATGCGGTGTAGGAAAGCATTGTCGGGCAGTTTCGTGCTTGAAAATGTTTGTTGGTCTAGAAAACTCAAGCATTCGCTGTAATATTATAAAAAAAGGTTTAAGTACTTAGAGAAAAAAAAATTCGAGTAAATTGAACGACAAACACGCGATGGTAACGTTTGATAAAATGTACTGTGCTTTAAAACTAATGAAGTTGACAGTCATGGTCAAGCGATTCTAGTGAATATTATACCAGAGCTAATAGCTACGTTGATATAAGAATTTGCGAAACTTCGTCACAAAAAATCACGAGTTTACTAACAATTCAGTTATAAGTGTTCTTAATCAAAGTTTTAGTTTCCTACGAATATTTGAGTTATGTGTTTGTGTGCTCAAAATAGTGTTTATAGTGTTACATAGTGTGATGCTCATTATGAGAGAGTAAGTTGAATCTTCGATGTTCTTTTTAATTACGCTCAATTTTGCTATGATGTCCGTGTTAACCGGGTGCTCGAAAATAAAAAGAAATTATGTTTATTTACCGTGTTAATTGATTATACAGGGTTATTAAAATGATGTTCCTCATTTTGATTAAAAGTTTTACTGGGTAAAGTTGCTTTAGACAACTTTTATTGGTACCATTGGAAGAAAACTCATAAAGTTTTATTTACACTGGTTTGGGTACGTATTTTCTGTTTGCTAAGTCAACTGTTGTAGGTGCTGTGTAATGCTTGAATTTGAAGACAATAAAGCTTGTTAAGTGCTGGATTATCACATTAACCAATATTTTATTAGTGTCCAACCACTTTTTAGTGCCAGGTTTAATGAAAATCCTCTTAGTCACCACTCTATTCACTAGTAGTAATTGAATTTTAAAACAAATGGCCGCATTAGTAAAACGATGTTACTAATGGCTGCCTGGGACTGGATTGGGCGCGGAGGTCTGAATGAATAACCCAGAAAGAAATGGCGTCGATTCTGAGTTACACAGAGTTTTAAGAATCAGTATGCATTAAAAGATACTTTTGATAACTTTTATAATACGTACCGAGTTTGTAATTGTAATAATTGTACCGAGTATACTTTATACCACAAAGTATACCAACTACGTAAACGTGGGTTGTGAACACATTTCTCAGAATAAATCTTGAGAGCACGAGAATAAATTCACAAATACTCGATGCCATTGTAGAATACAGAGATACATTTGTTATCCTTCTTCTCATTGTGTTGATACGGAATTCTGTCACATCAAATAGCACATTTTCATCCAACTGATATTTCTTACAAAGCAGTCAAACAAGCTTGCTATCGCTTAGCTACTAGAGCTTCTATGCTTTAGTTCTACCATAACTTAAGAAGATAAATTGCTTAATTTTGTCGTCTTAGGTATGAAGACTGAGCGGACAAGTCTAATTTCGGAGTGATACATCTATCGATAATGTGCACTTGTTATCACTTGTACTTATCAATTAAGGGGAAATTTACATAGAAACAAATGCTGTTTCAAATTTCACCATGATAATCGCAGTAAAAGCGATTAAAGACAATGATTCCAAGCCATGCTCTTTAATCAGAAACTACGTCAGTGAGTTTATGACATTTTAAAGGAACGTTCCGTAAATATTGAAACGTTTACGTTAATGCCCGTCATTTTGAATCTACTCAATACTTATATGTTTCTATTCAAGTTGTGTAATACACAATTGCACATACGCTTTCCATTAATGTAAATTATAAATTTTTAAACTGAAATGACAAAAATCCAACAAGGTTTGAAATCGTGAAGTACAAACAGTTTTCTGCGCGCTTCGAAAACCGAGATGTTTGTAAACACGTTTCCTTGAGTCATGCTTTTTATGGAGATACAATTTTACTAAATTTTTATCCCGAGTCTTGTCTATTCCATCTCTTTACCCTGCATATATAAACATATATTTTAATGGGAAATAGTACATTATCCTACCTAGTACCTACATTAATAGTACCTAGTTAATCCTAAAGTTCAGCTTTTTTATAAGCTAAATTTTAATGTCCGAAGATCAAGAACAAACTTTCGGGACGAGTAATGAACGATACCTGTTGTTTATGAGGCAACTAATAATGAGACATTTATCAAATAGTTAGATTATTTCAACTTAATATTCTGTTTTGCATTTAGTCAGTGATATGGCGTAGACACACTTACTGATATTTTCCAGATGTACCGTCGGAAAAATGAGTGGTTTCAGGAACACTGGGCATATATTACCGATATTTGCCAGACGACAAACGTCACCTGGTCGATGCTTGATTTTGAGTTATGATGAGTGCGAGTGTGAAAGCTGCTGCCTTGTGCTTCTGAAACTACCGCGGTTTGCCGCTCATTATGCAAATTAAAACACTGACCACGTGACGTTTTGGTCATATAAATTTTTTACTGGCCAGCAAATATCAATATGTGTTTCACCAAGAGATGGCCGAATAGAGCCCGAACGACGTTTTGACGGGATATGAATTTCAACATGGGAAAGTAAATGTACATGCAGGTTAATGTATTATACTGCGAAACCCTTTTCCTGGAATCAGAAGCTAATTCTGGATCATCAAAACTTCCTTGCCAAATAAAATACACATATTACGAAACTTCAAGTTCTAGTTCTTATAAGAAAACCAATTTTAAATTGCGTAATATAAACTATCTAATACTAATTTAGAACGAAACATAATTTATTTAAATTATAGCTAAAGTAACAATACTAATATTACAGCGATAAAATACATAATTGTATTAGAAAACCAACTTAGATAGTAATACAAACTAATTTTAGACGAAAATACAAGTTTGAGCTTATAAGCAGGCTTATCCATGCTTTGAAAGAAAAGTGTCCTTATTATGTACATTAACCAGTTTACAGTTTTATCCGTTTTATAAGTGGTGTCCAAAGCACAGAGGAATATATAGCGTCCAAAGTTTTGAGATTTATGACAATATTAAAACAGCTGGTGTCCCAGAAATTTAAGGACTATCGACATGGGTTTTAAAGATCATTAAAACACACCTTTATTTTCTGACATTATTAAAACAACCTTCCCACGCCACTACAATCAAAACAGATGTTTTCAAGCAAAATGAAAAAAAAATTTTTGTCAAAAAGTGAAATGCACAAAACGCAGCAGTAAACATTGAGACTGAGACAAGGAAACAGTCGAGACAAATGATGACGTCACAGCCTTTGAAGTGTTCAGGCTTTGTTCAGAGCCCGGCAGTTACACAGTGGCTGAACTGTTCATGGACGAACACTCTACAGTACTTCACCATCAGGGCTGCAACTACGTCATTGATACACTGATTGGCTTTAGCGCGATAAAGTGTTTGGGCTTAAACACAATCTAAACGTGGCCTCATGGAACAACTTCCCGCAATTTATTTTTAACAATCTAAAACAGGGCTAACATTTTCTTAACATCCTTAACAGTTGAAGTAGGATGCTTCTATTTTACCTTGAAATTAATACAATACATTTTTCAATACATAATACACTTTTAAACAGTTTATCAAGTACAATTCAATACGATAATTTGATCAATTTTACTTAATACAACCAAAATTTCAGGTAAACTTTTAGGCAGATTCTTTTCTATGTGAAGTTCCATTTTTCTATATTTATAAATATACGTGATTTATATGGTGTACACTACGATATATGATCGTGAATATTGGTTAATTGAACAGCAAGTAATCAATAGAAGGTCGAGGCAGCAGAGGAGTTGAAGTGTTAATATCTCCTGATCTGAACTCTTGAACCTCTCAGTAAAGTTCAGACTCGTTACCTAACTTGTGTGTTTATACTTGAACGAACATCTACATTGGCTGTTGAGAGTTTCAATGTGTTTATTGCCAAATTTACTTTGGAAGATGAGATATTGCATACTCAGTGAGCCGGGACCGACCCTCATCCCGCATCACATTTTGAGAATTCTTCAATACATGCATGTATATATTGTTGAAAAATGAAAATCTTTGAACGTGCTTTGCTATATGTATTAGGATCAACTGAAGGTTTTGGCATATTATGGGGTTAGCCACCACCCCAAATAGGTAGGGGATGACCATTTGAAATATTTATTTTACCTCATCATGTGATCCCTCATTTAAAAGGATATAAAACACATGTTTATTGATACTAGAAAAGATTTTTACGATGCCCCTCTTCAAAATAGTGACCCAAAACGTAGTTCATTGTTCGAACAGATAAATTGATCATTGTCTAAATTTTGGAAACACATTTATGAATTCAGCTTTTTGTAATTAGACCTTTAAAGTGATGCTTTAAGACAGATTTTGCAAACTTTTGTAAACTGCAATTTTTAAATCGCCAATTTTCAAAAGTTTGCAAAATGTTCATTAGGCATATCATTTTAATTGCCCTTTGATTACCCAAAACTGATTCTTTTCCAAAATTTGGTGAACAATAGCGATTGCGTCCGTTTACCTGCTCAAACAATGAAGCACGTTATCAACCGCTATTTTGAACAGACATCGTAACATTTGTTTAATGGTATTGATGAATTTGTGTTTTCTACCCTTTCAAATGAGGTGTCACATGATGGGATAAAACTAATATTTCAAGAGTCAACCCACTCCCTATTTCGGGGAGAGGGAACCCTAAAATGTGCTAAAATTACTTCAGTTGACCTGGATCATATGCCAAAGCACGATCAAAAGTTTTGATTCATTCTCAAATTAAGGGGGGGGGTTCAGGGTCGGACCTCTTGGACACCCGTTGGTATGTATGTACATGTTTATCCTCTCTACATATATTTTGTAAATATATCGGTCAGTTCGTTAGCCAACAAATAGGACGACTGGAACCCTCCTTTTGGGAGGGGCTGGATGGAGTTTTCATCAAAAAAGCTGTTTCAATGATCTAAAATATATAAAAATAAGTTTGAAAAAAAAGTGTGTAAGTTAAATTTATTTCTCAATAAACAAAAATCATAGTCAACCTATAGTTTTAAAATGGTGTTGTTAGTTAGTTATTAGTTTACTTTTATTTGTATAATCCTCTGTTATGCCTTAAGGGTGTAATACGAGTAGCAATTCTGTTTTGTTTTTAAATATTTTACTTTCGTTTAAATGTTTTATATCTATGTACATTTGTTTAAAACCAGCTAGAGCTGGTAAAATCTGAAGTTGACGGGTTATCTATGATAATGTGAACTGACACCAATAAAGATTACACTTGACCCTTGTAAAACATTAATTTGTTATCTCATTTATGATAATGAACAATTGGTGGCGTGCCAACAAGCATGTCACATATGAACGGTGGGTTGTAGCCGTAATTTATCTGAAACTGGAGTCGAATATATTATCAGAAATTTAATATGTTAATTAAACATACAATTGTGTTTTACTCTACCTTTAAATGGACGTTCAAAGCTGAGGAAATTCTCTTTAATATATATATAGGCATATAACTATTACTCAAACTTTACTGTGTACGAATAAAAATTCAAATCAAGGAGCTCTTTTCTAAGTAGATCAGTATTTCTCAAAACTAAAAATGTAGAAATCCTGCTTCGCAACAAGCTTAAAGGATATATTTTTTGAATATATACTTAATGAATATAATTTGCCTGTTATTAGAATGTTTAAAACTAACTGTATCGTTATTTACAATGGAGGCGGGTTTTAAACTGTAACTTTCTGCACCGTCACTTCTTCCACCCGTATTAAGGGGCTCTTAAAGCATATAACTATAAATTCTGGTGCATATTAAATACAACAAAATATATATGTTAATTGAGTGTATTAAATTACAGTTTAATACGAATCCCTCAAAACTTCTAGCTGTTAAAGCTTGATTTATAATCTACAACTGTGTTTGAAATTTCATTGCAACTCGAATACTTTACTAAACATTCTCAGAGAAATTTATGGATTTTTCTATCGGTTATAGCGTTTAAAAACTACACAACGTTTCAAAAGATACGGAGACTCCCGTCGTTATCAAGCAAAACATAACCTAAATCTTATTATAATCCTATTTAATATTACAACATTGTATAATTAAACTTCACTTGATAACGAGAGGAAGATTCCGTATGTTGTTGTGGGTTTAAACACAACAAAGTGGTGTAGAAAAGTCCATATGCTAATACAATGTTACAAATACTTTGTTTATATTCTTTAAGATTCTCAGGGTATTAGCCTACTTTTGTTATTTATAATTGAAGGTTTTCATGGTATTTTAAAGTTCTTCTTTTTTTTATTCGGACATAAATGAATTTATCAACTATTTCAAAAATTATACCGTTATGTTAAAAATATATATGTTCATTTGTAAGTTCAAAACTTGTTTTATAAGATTGGTGAACTCAAACTTAGTACATGGAACTTTAGATTCTAGTTTGTATAAGCAGCAGCTCTGTAATGGCTTTATGCTTCCAGAAAAAGCTTTCCATTTTACTAACCTACAAGTTAAAATGTCCATTCCGTTTGAGCACCTGTCAGGCTCTATCTGGCCAGTTCTGAATTAATTTCAACAAGAATATTCGTTTCTTGCCAATATTTCAAACGATTTACTGTTAAAATACTCAAAATAAAATATATGGTTTATTCTTTCATGGCGAACGTACCATATGGGCATTTACAACACCACGTGACATAGTAAAAGTGACAAATGGAAACGTACATTTTATCACAACGTAAAGCACACGCTGGTACACTGTGAAAGTGAAGGGGAGATTTGCATGTAAACACAACATTGCTGTCTGTCCTGGGCTGGGCTGGGCTGGGGTTTGTTTGACAAGAGCTGAGATTGCAACAGATTTAGCAGCAAACAGATTTAACACCAGACTTAGCCACACCTGACCTCCCGTTTCTTGATTAACAACACACATGACAAGATCCGCTTTCTCTTTGGAACGCAGTAGTTGTTGAAATGTTAAGTTTGTCTTGATTAACAAGGTGAAGTTAGGACTACATTCCTCTCTGACATTTAACCAAGGGCTACCAATGCACCACTTTACAAATATTAATGGTGACTGTGGGGTCGAACCTGCGTCCGCGAGATTATGTGCACGATTCCAACCTGCGGGTCCACTGGTGCTGTGAAAATAACTGAAACAAAGAGCATGGCTAGGCTAACTAAAGTTGTTATAAATTACAAGCTGCTACAGCGCAAGAAGAGTAAGTAATACCTTTCAGTTTTGAGAGTAAGTATTTGTTTGTCAAATCTGTTCACAAAAAACCACACACAAAAAAATTCCAACGCCTATAAGCAAAATAATTTACTTGTCCAATATGAAAACGCGTGTAAACCTATATATGAAAATTAATCACACCAAGGTAACTTTTCCTACAAACGAGAGAGTTCTGTTGCAATTCGCATAGTTTTAATAAATGCTTGTATATTCATGGTAGTTTTATATATGCTTTAGAAGGCAACATTTAAATTTGGATCTGTAAAAATTAATACAGTACAATTCATTTATTTGAAGCCACACCCAGCGTTTAAACGAAGAATGCAGAAGTACTAACAAAAATATATATAAACATTTAAATGTTTAAATATTAAGTTCATACGTGGTAACTATTGCAGGTGAAGTCGGCCATTTGTCAAGCTTGCACATGAGGAGCGCCTGCAATGTCAGCGATGCAAGTCCCTCAGCACACCCCTGTACTCAGATCATCTAACAGCGCCTTACTCACCGGCCACGTCCTCACACCAGTCTCCAGTGTAACAGCAAACAAAGCTCTTCCGTGTTTAAATTCAGTGTGACAGCGATAAGCTGATCTATTGGATAAGGGCAAAGTTTATTCATTCACCAGTATTTATTTATAAAGATATTTGGAAACAATATGAAAACGTTTCAAAACGATAAAGCATACAATGCATATAGTATAAAGCTGATATTTACGAGTCACTGTATTTACCATAACACGCACAAAACTCAAATGTGTGCGATAAACAATTTTTCAAATTTATTTCATGTCAGAACAGAGATTTCATGATATGACACGGGTGAATATTTTCAAACTTTGAATTACAATAAAAAAAATTATTAAATTTTAAAAAAGTCGGAATACTTTTTACGGTAAATTGAATATTTTATATAATTTTTGTCTGTTAAAGACCTATCGCAATATAATTAGGTTCTTATATTTTAGCTTTCCAAACGGATTTTTTAAGCTTTGTAAACCATGTACTCAATACAAAACAAGATCATTTACAAAGAAAAATTAAAGTTTCACTTACGTTGAGTTTCACTTCGTATGTACACAACCCCATGTACAAAATACACACTGTCAGTGAGTTATAAGTAGTAATAGTTACAAAGAGATTTCAGTCGTACCACAGTCAGTTAAGCACTATTTACGACTGCAGTACAATTTCACCTTTGTTTTGGGCACTTTAAAAAGCCAAAAAATATTTGTCAAGTGTTAAACAAGTGTGAATAGTACACTCGTTAAGAGTACGTACACTGCACACTTTTCAAGGCATTGCGTTGATAATTACGATTGTGTGATACAGACGAAGTGTTGTTCCCCAGTGAAGAATGGATGTGAAATAGTGACAGCGCTGCAGAGTGTGGGAGTGAAAGCTCCAAGACTTGAGAGATTGATTAAAGCATAGCTTGTCTCATCTCTTGTGTCATCTGCTACCAGATATCACACACGATTCAGTAATCAGTTCAGTGAAGAATGGATGTGAAATAGTGACAGCGCTGCAGAGTGTGGAGTGAAAGCTCAAGACTTGAGATTGATTAAAGCATAGCTTGTCTCATCTCTTGTGTCATCTGCTACCAGATATCACACGATTCAGTAATCAGTTCAGTGAAGAATGGATGTGAAATAGTGACAGCGCTGCAGAGTGTGGGGTAAGCTCCAAGACTTGAGAGATTGATTAAAGCATAGCTTGTCTCATCTCTTGTGTCATCTGCAGATATCACACACGATTCAGTAATCAGTTCAGTGAAGAATGGATGTGAAATAGTGACAGCGCTGCAGAGTGTGGGAGTGAAAGCTCCAGACTTGAGAGATTGATTAAAGCATAGCTTGTCTCATCTCTTGTGTCATCTCCTACCAGATATCACACACGATTCAGTTCAGTGAATGGATTTCAAATAGTTTAAGCAGAGTTTTATAGGTTGCATGTTTTGTAGATGTTGGAGTATTGTGGGGGAGCGTCAAGTGGCCGGGGATGAAACTCTACCACGTTTGAATGGGTACGTTATTGCTTGTACCGGGAAGTAGGCAGCGGTGGGAGGTTTGGATAAGGGCTGACGATCATGACAGGAAGCATTAAGCACGCCACTAACAGCCACTCAGGGGACTCTAACCCTAAGACATTGTAATTTATAGACGCGAATAGATATACATTTCAAGAATGTTCCTTCTGGCAATGTCGAGCTGTATCGCTGTACTGTCGCACACCTCCCAAGGTTGTGTTTCAGAAGTGTGATGTGGCCTGGTGGTACAGTGTGACTCAGTTTGTCCATTTCAAGAATGTTCCTTCTGGCAATGTCGAAATGTATCACTGTACTGTAGCACACCTCCCAGGTTGTGTTTTCAGGAATGTGATGCGGCCTGGTGGTGTAGTGTGACTCAGTTTGTCCATTTCAAGAATGTTCGCTGGCAATGTCAGCTGTATCGCTATTACTGTCACACACCTCTATTGGATGGCAGATTACAGTATATGACTATACCTTTTAATTAGCTGCAGTAGTTTTCTTCAGTTTTAGTATAACTTTAAATACTTTAATTAGAAGACATGAATCAACATAACTTTATTGCAACTCACACACATTAATAATGCTTGACAACAAGTAAACAATATAAAACATATTTCTTGTTGTCTTTGAAATGTTCAGGAACATAAATAATATTATAATAAATCTAACACTCCACCTCCACGAACTCAAATACAGTTTGTAAGGTCAGTTACGATTAAATATCTGACAGCTGTCCAAGTTTGGGATCCTGGTAAAGCTTTGGTTAACAAGTCTGCTTCCATCTCTCCTGTAGGTTTTGTAGTGATTTTTATCTGGCCTTGAGAAATGGTGTCTCTGATGAAATGTTCCCTTTATACTTATGTGTGCTTTGATTTTTTTGAACTGATGATTGGGTTTCTGCTAGTTCTTGGCAGATTGGTGTCATTGTACAATGTGATTGTGCCAAAATTCCTTCCCAAATCTTCTGCTAGTTTCATTGGGTGTAAGCTTCTTTTGCTGCTTGGTTAAGGACATAAATTCAGCCTCCGCTGTTGAAACGACAGTCCTCTGTTTTTCTCGATTCCCAGCTGATAACTGCACCACCATATTTGAAACAGTAACAGTGTATGATCTTCGGTCATGTTTAGAAGATGCCCAGTCTGCGTAGCCATTCCTTCTAGTGGTTTGTTTTGTCTTCTTAAATCTCAGGCAGAATTTTTGTTTCTTTCAGATATCTGACTTGACTCTCTTTGCTGCTAGCCAGTGTTGTCATTTGAAGCATGAGTTGCATGATACGGCGCTGTATAGGGGTGGTTCCAGCTATTTGTTAGTGAACCGATTAAGTTTTGGTATAGGACACTTATTGTTTCTTTGTTTGAATCCATACTCCAGTTTGATTCCAGGTTGGGGCGGCAGTTTGGGTTACATTCCATATACCGTATTTATTCAACAGATCTTTGTGTACTTCTTTTGAGATACTAGAAATTTCACCATTCTTGTGTTCAAATTCAGATTTATTCAAGGCAATAGTGAAGGATTCCCAAGTCTCTCATTTCAAGCAATTCTGTCAGTTTCTTTTCATTTCAATTATTTTCTTAACTGTTTAGGAGTAAATGATAATATCATCTACACATAAACAGTATGACTCTATCTCCCCTGAACCCTGAACGTAGACACAGGGATATGCTACTACTGATGCAAATTGAAGCAAGTTCTTTCAACTTTCATCAAGTTTAGAAACCATTGTCTTCCAGCATTTCAGCAATCCGTACAAGATTTTTTAACCGACACACTTTTTTTGGGTTGAAGATTTTCTTAATTCTTCTAGCATTTGTTTTGCCATGTTGTACATATTTTTATCATCTTTTTTCAATTTCTTCCATCATTATTTCTTGTAAATCTTTCAATCCTTCAGGTTTTTCCATATATATATTTCCTCTTCTAAATGCCATTCAAGAATGCAGTGTTTATCATTTGGTGTAGTTTAAGATCTTCCTCTACCGCAAGTCCGATGATGAGAGGAAACGAGAAGAGAGCTGAGTTTTACACCACTGGAGAATAGGTTTCATTGTGCTGTGCACAGTATTTGATTGAATCCCTAGCTACAAGACGAAGCTTTCGCCTTTCAATTCACCGTTTTTGTTGTATTTATTGGTCAGTATCATTTTTGAAGTAATGATGTGTTTCATGCTTTCTTGTCAGTGATGATCCAGGTTTTTTTGTTTTTCAGATGAGATCTTATCTCATTTTTGTAACATTTAACCATTCATTGCATTTTCACCTTTTAAGCTTCGTCCATGGCTAACGTGACATGTCATAATCTTTAGTCCATGATGGGGCTTTTCTATTTCTTTGATCTCTTATTTCATTTCTACTGGTATGTTACCATTTTCTTGTTTTGGTCATCAACATCATTTAACTCAACATTTTTCATTTTCTTCTATTTGTTGTTCATCGTGAACATTTGTTCCCTCGTTATCATGTTTGTCATCAAAACGCACATTTCAATGAAGTTTCCATCATTTTTTATCTTCATCCGTTTGTTTTTTTGTTTCCACTTCTTTTGTGTTAAACTTATACTTTTATCGAAGGTTTCCTTTACATCTCTTATATGACTACTTGTCTTTGGCATTAATTCAAATTCGTAGGCCTTTGAAATTTCAGTAATGCGACAAATATTCCAACATCAGTTTTTTGGATTTAGTTCCCTTTCTCCTCTTGTTCAGAACAAATGCTTTAGTTCCAAAGATTTGAAGATGGCGTACAGATGGTATTCTGCCTACCCACCTTTGGAAAGGTGTTTCCCCATTTATTGATTTGCAGGAGAACGGTTGATTGAGAATAATTTGCTGTGTTGACCTTCAGCTTAAATAGATTTGGCAAGTTTGCTTCAATTAGTAAGCATCTTGTTTTCTCCATTAAGGTTCTGTTCTTTCTTTCTGATATGGGTTGAGGTGTATAAGGTCGCTGTTAAGCGCCTTCTAATTCCACATTTTTCAAATAATTGTCAAACTCATATTACAGTATTCTGACACTTCGTTATCAGTTTGTAGAGCTTTTTTAGTTTCTTGCCTGTGAGCGCTCCATTTCATTTAAAAATTCTTTAAATTTCTGCAAACACTTCATTCTTTTGTTTTAAGAAATACACTCGACAGTATCGAGTAGTCGTCTGTAAAGTTACAAGTACTTTTATCGCTCCGTTGTGAGATGGGATATTTACAGGTCCAAATACATCTGAATGTATTATTTCAAGAAGTTCAGTTGTGCGCGGCTCTTCCCTTTTTTTGGGAATGGTAGCCGAGACATTTCCTTCAATGCATGTCTCACATTCTCTTATAGTTTCATTTTTTGTCAAAATTAAACCTTGTAGTATTTCTTTGTTTTGAGCTGTTTCAAGTTGTGTTTCAGTGTGCTCTCAAAAGCTCAAGACTTGAGAGATTGATTAAGCATAGCTTGTCTCATCTCTTGTGTCATCTGCTACCAGATATCACACACGATTCAGTTCTGTGAATGGATTTCAAATTGTTTAAGCTTGAGTTTATAGGTTGCATGTTTGTAGATGTTGATGTGTGAAGGAGGGCGTCCAAGTGTCATGTGTGAAACTCTACCACACGATTTAGATAAGATCGTTGTGCTTGTACAGGGAAGGTAGGAAGTCGGAATTAAAGAGATGATGGGACTGACAAGGCTGACGATCATGACGAGGCATTAAACACGCTCACTAACAGCTTCAGCAATCAGGGGACTCTAACCCTGGCATTGTGAATTTATAGACGCGAATAGATATACCATTTCAAGAATGTTCCTTCTGGCAATGTCAACTGTATCGCTGTACTGTCCTTACATCTCAAGGTTGTGTTTCAGAGATAATGATGTGAAATAGTGGTGCAGTGTGACTCAGTTTGTCCATTTCAGAATGTTCCTTCTGGCAATGTCGAAGCTGTATCCTTTGTACTGTCCACATCTCCAAGGTTGTGTTTCAGAGATGTGATGCGGACTGGTGAGATTCTGAGTAATGACTCAGTTTGTCCATTTCAAGAATGTTCATTCTGGCAATGTCGAAGCTGTATCACTGTACTGTCGCACACCTCCAGTTGTGTTTCAGAGATGTGATGCGGCCTGGTGGTGCAATTGTGACTCGTTTGTCCATTTCAGGAATGTTCTTCTGGCAATGTCAAGCTGTATCGCTGTGCCTGTGCCACCTCAGGTTGTGTTTCAGAGATGTGATGTGGAATGGTGGTGCAATTGTGACTCAGTTTGTCCACATTTCAGAATGTTCCTTCTGGCAATGTTGAGCTGTCCTTTGTACTGTCGCACCTCCCAAGTTGTGTTCAGAGATGTGATACGGCCTGGTGAAGTGCAATTTTGACTCAGTTTGTCATTTCAAGAATGTTCCTTCTGGCAATGTCGAAGCTGTATCGCTGTACTGTCGCACACCCACCAGGTTGTGTTTCAGAGAGATGTGATGCGGCCTGGTGGTGAAATGTGACTCATTTGACAATTTCAGAATGTTCCTTCTGAAGCAATGTCAGCTGTATCGCTGTGCCTGTCGCACACCTCCCAAGGTTGTGTTTACCAGAGATATGATGCCTTCTGGTGGTGCAATATTTGAAACAGTTTGTCCATTTCAAGAATGTTCCTTCTGGCAATGTCGAAGCTGTATCGCTGTACTGTCGCACACCTCCCAAGGTTGTGTTTCAGAGATGTGATACGGCCTGGTGGTGCAATTGTGACTCATAGAGGTTGCACTTCCAGCTTTGACTAGTCGCCAACTTGCCATGTTGTACGTACTACTCACACCACAGTAGTCGTCGTAGGTACCTCAACTTTGTACTAACAATCTTCCTGTGTAGACGGCTAACACTAATTTACGAGTATCATGTGATGGAGTTGCCACTGGAAAACGTTAACGTGAATTTCAAATCACCTATTTGAAGGAGGTATGACACTTCTTTACACTCCAAAATCAAACAATCTATTTCATGAACATTTTACAAAAGTTGCTCAAAATTGCATTTTGGGCCACCTTGTAAAATAATATGAAGCTGTATTATGTGAAGGAGTTTGATGTAAAAGGCTTAGTATAAGAAATGAATTTGATAAATATTGACCTTGGTTATTAGATCCAAAGCTGTACACTGCTGTTGTAGACTTAGTTGTTAGGTCTGGTGCACGAAACCTTCACCTGCAAAAGTTGACAGCTACTGAGAAACATTTGAGTCATTTTGATTTGGAAGAGATTTTTGAACTTTCTAGGAAGTTTGTTGTTGCCAATAAATTATTCAAAAATAAATTAAGCTATTTTCCCACCATACATGAACATTCGTGTGTTCGGTTCATCTTTAACTATATAAAATACTATACTGTATAATGGGGTTTTCACGGTGTTAAACTAAACTACATGTTTCCTTTTTTACTGGTAAGATAAAATCCACTTTGAAGAAATACTGTGATTTATTTGAAAAAATGAAGTATAATTATTGGAAAAAAGGAATAAAAAAATTATAATCTATACAACAAGGATAATTAAGTTCTCTTCATTCCTTCAAATTCCTGTTTTACCTTTTACCTCAACTCTGTATAGATTGTTTCCAAGCCGACACCTAAACTGCACAAATTAAAAAGGAGTATAAAATGCGTGAGACATAAATTTACAGTCCGAAACACAGTTTTAACCTTTACGCAACCTAGAGAGCAAATACTAATAACTCTTAAAAGTAATTATGTTTAGCACGCAAAATACTCTAAAGACCTGAAAGTAACATTCACAAAACACAATCAATGAATGGTTTACAAACAATAATAGTGCCTGCATTCGTGTATGCTTAATGCATTAACGGCAGCTGGCCGAACCAGGCCCTGGTGTAATCACAACTGCAAACAAGAGTTAAGTATTTATTGTCTCCCACCCTTTCCTTTCCCCGCATCCCCTCATCAAACATCATTTCTGTTGTGTTTTTATTAATCAACCTCTTGCTAATTGAGACTTTATAAGACTAGCAAGGCCTGAATGGTATAAATATTTCTAGTAAATGCAGCACTAGCCAGTAACAGTAAATTTGTCCACACATTTTACTATCGAAATACACAATCTGACAAAGACACGTGTTTGACATTCACGTCAGTTTATACCACTGAGGCACAAGTAGATCAACAGTCTCTCAGATGTCAGCCTAGGGCCACTCATTCACAATATTATGTCAGAGTTGTTTCGTCTGTCGGTGACACTTTGCAATTTGTTTTGCATAACGGCGTCCACTCCTCTCTCCATTCGCACACACCGAGTTTGGACAGTATTTATTTATACAGGGTGTTTGTGAACTCGCTTAATAACAACTTTGGGAATGGGTTTCTGGGTCCAAGAAGTGTAAAGATCATATAACCATGGATGCCAAATGCCCACTATCATTTTCTCCATATGTCTTTTTTAAACTGAATAATTTTTTCTCCCGAATGACTCAACTGATTTAGTTTAAACTGGGTATGTTTCTTAAATTTTATCAATGCTTTGTGTTCAAGACTAATTTAAACGTAGTTTAAAAGAAATATTTTTATTTAAATCAAATTTTCTTTTTAGAAACTTGATTGGCTGTTCATTGATAGAGATTGTGAAACCTGTTGAAACTCAACTAAGATATGCTCAAAATGTAACAGGCACTCCTGCGTAGGAGGCTGGAACGAGAGGCAGTGTATGGTCATGTTAGAGCAAAACTCGGATAATTAGCCGGTTAGTTTTTATTGTTTTAAAATTAAGTTTTGTAAAACATTCAAATTTCAAAATTAAAATTACATTGAACACTACTTGTGGAATTTTACAAGTTTGTCTATGTGTCTACAAATTGTAAATTAACATTGATAAAAATTATTGTAAAGCGACCGATTGTTTTATATTTTTTCGACCCAAGGTCCCAAAGTTTTTGAAGACGCTATGAATGACTAATTACTTCACTATAACATAAATTGTATTTAATTTATAATTAACGTTCTCTTTTGTTTTAAATTGAAGGAAAATGTGTCATTTATTCATATGATATCACTAAATTATCTACATATACGTATTATTGTAGGAATTATAATATTTTGATTATGTTTATTTTATTTGGCACTTAACAAAATAATGTTATCAAATTATGAAGTAAATGCAGATGTATGATGTATCTTTAAAAAATAGCTAAAACAACACGAAAAGTCCATAGAGTAATAATAATTGAGATAAAAGGAACATGTCGACAACTTACATAGTAATATAATAATCTAAATAATTTACATTGCGAAATAAATGTTTTAGGGAGAGACGACGCTTTAAATAAAGCTTATCTCTCCTCTGTGTTTATTTCCGGTAAAGTTTGCGGCCACAACCGCTCGCAGTTAACAAAGAGCACGTTCTATCAGTTCCGCCAACTGCTTAACACGCCCAAGTGTTAACTCTCAGTCTCAGTTCAGACTTAACAACTTAACTCAGGGGAAGTTAACACAAGTCCCAGTACAGCTTGCTCAACATGACTGGTATTCAGTTAACTAACCTTGGTATAAACAAACAGGTAAGTATTTAATAGCATAAGTTTTGTAATAAATACTTAGCAATCGTCAGTAATCTTTTGACTGAAATTTGTCTTTTATTCTGACATTGATATCGCATTCAAACGTAAAATTTTATTCATTCTCTCCATTAATTTGAATTTAACCCTAGAGTTCCGAGTCAGTTAGCCAATGTTAGAGTATCTCAACAGAACTTTATGAACTCTGTGCTGCTATAACTTGAGGAGTCAGGATTGATTTAAGACAAGTTTTGAATGCTTTAGGCACAAGAGCACCCTTGAACGAATTTGGCAATCTGATAAAAGGTGTAAAATAATAGAACAATAATCTACAAAACTCGAAAGGTAAAATCTAATGTTATTGACAACGTTTCAAAGTTTGACTCTTCTTCAACCTTTTGCTGAACTTGAAGCAAATCACTCAGTAGAAAACGCCGTTGAAATAATAACGCATGACATATTTTATTTTGTGACTGGGCCCCTTTCCGGTAGTAAAGATGTCAGAGAGATGATACGTCTCTACATGTGGACAGTTTGCTCTAGACAATCTTTCCTCTGTGGTTAAGTGATGCTAATACGCGGTAAAGTTCCCTGCCCCTATGCTTATAAGAAAAACAGCCAAACTTTACTATACTTTTCTAATTTTATATGAGAGTAGTCATTTTATTCGAGAATAGTAACTTTATTTGAGAAAACGTCAAATGAAGATGAGAAGTACCCTACTGTACAGACGTTTAAAATAATGATGGAAAGATGTAAATTTCAATAAAGTTTTCTTTTTATATTCTTATTTGACAGTGTCTTAAATAGTTGACAACTCTCATTTACAATGAATATCTTCTCAAGTTGCATGGGATGCTTCTCAACTGCATTATATATTCTCAGTACTATTGACTTGAAATACATTTGCCATCTTCTCAAGTAGAACTGACTCTTCTCAGCTGCAAATTATATCTTCTCAAATACAATTGATACCTTCTTAAATTAACTTTACGTTGTCTTATCGTTGTCATAAGACAACGAGAGACTTTGATTGACTACAAAATGAAAGTTATCAACGTGAATTTCACTAACGTTCTCTAACGTGCAGCTCTTTAAACATCATCCACATATACGTTAAACATAACTAAAACGTAGATTTTCAGTGTTACCAAACTTCACCGCGTTACTTGTAATGTTACATGGTTACCACATCTCAGCGCAGTTTATAATTGAGTTTAGGCGTGTTTGTTCTCTCTTTGCCTCACTTAACCCCTAACTCACTAATCCTTGAACTCACAAGTTCAATAACTCAACACATGTGGGTATTCAGAGTGTACGTAAACTTACAAGTTAGCTGTTGAAATAAATGAACATTATTAATTTTACTACTTGATTGTGAACGAGCTGTGGATAGTGATTTTCTGACTGAAAATCTGTTAAAAATGTATTTCTGTACAGCCCAGCAAAGATACAATCGAATTGGACGACAGATAATTGGATTAGTAGGACACAAAAAAGTTGATTCCTGAAAAAATGGTATTTGTGAGCACGTTGAATCGAGAGCTGGAGTCTGCCGTAGTTTCAAGGCTTGAATTTAGGTTGCCTACCATGCGATTTATATGTTGTTGAGTTTGTATTTAGCTTGGTTTTTCATTGGAAAACTCAAGCTGTCAATATTTTTCCTGTAGTTGTTTGGTTTTGACATAAACAGCGAGTTTATAGCTGTTAGGGTGTTAAGTAGATGCTCAACTCAATATACGTGTCAGTAATTAGGGGATTAAACTTCACCAGGTGGTTTTTCAGGTCATAATGAACAAAACATTTCCTATAAACTATAGCATCTCGCATACCGTTGTCTGCCTGTCCACATTACATAGGTAAAAGTTATAAACTGAAAACTTTGCACACTTGTTAGTATAACTAAAATCAATATTTAGTTTGATTAATTTATTTTCCGGTTTAAAAATGACGGTCATATTAAATTTTCTAAACATAATAACTCAAACCCTTAAACTTTATTGTAAATACACAAGAATAAAAATGCGTGGTAAATGTTTTATGAACATTTTAACTTCATGTTTGTTGTTCTAAGATTATTAATAACGGAGAATTTTAAGTTTTCTGAGCACCCTCCTGTATTTACATATGTTTCAAAGGATAATTTATTGTGCTGCAACAAATAGTAACGGAGATATTAAAGTTTACCTGAACACACCCCTTTATTTACATTTGAGAAACATTTGTAAACAAAGGTTTGTGATAAGAAAACTTTAATTACTCAGTTGCTACTTATCGCAACGCAAAATTGGTGTTAAAATCTTTATAAAAATATTCGCCAAGCATTGTTATTTTTTGTATTTACCGTAAAGTTTAAGGGTTTTGATTTAATAAGCAAGTTAATGTGCCGCCATTTTAAACCGGAAGTGAAAATTAGTCAATTGTATTTTATAATCGTTGGTTTAAAATTATACTAACAAGTTTGCAAAGTGTTTAGTTTATAACTTAATTGACCTCGGAGATAAAAATTGTTTTGTGAAAACACAAACAGACAGACAGACAACTAAGCGAGATAGGCTTATGTTGTAGGACATTTTTTACACCTGGATTTCTGTGCTATAAGGTTGTTTCCAATTCCTCAACCACTGCTCTATGCACCTGTTCCATTAAAGTCTTTCGCACATTATTTGTATATAATATTAATGATTTCAAAAGAGGCAGCAATACTGAACCAGAAAGCCACACCATGCCTTATCAAAGACTTATATAACGTTTTTTAAACAGTTTTAAACGTAATTGATTTCGCCCTGTAACCTATACATCACAGATAATAAACACAGAGATAAAGCTCCTTTTGCAAGTACAACAGGTCAAGCGCTTGTCTACTCCCACTCCCCGTGATTGGTCTACTACTCTACCACAACATATTGGTGCAAACGTAAAATAAGTACTGTGAAGATCACTACTTTGCACCTTTGCCCACCTTACTATTTTATTCTAGACAAAACCCTTGAGACTAACACGAACTTTTCTGAAAGTAATTGGCTGATCTGTATTCTTCTAAATATGTACGAGCATTAACAATAAGTTAAGTAACTAAAACAAAGGGTCACTTTAGAGGTTTAGAACATATTTGTGAAATATCCACTCTGCAAGGACAAATTAATGACAAATTTCCTGATACGTCTTGCAGGAGGGGTGAATATAACATTCTCAATTCATTCGAGAATTGGAGCGAGGAGCACTTTGCAAACGGGTCAACTCAGTAGAGACCGCCGGACTTTGCATTTACATCGGGGGCTTGTATACAAATGGTTTCTTTCGGCTTAGCCTAGATCTTGGATATTGAACCCTCAGAAACACCTTGGGTACACCTTTTCGGCTTTCAATGAAGTTGTTCAAATTTAAGTTTTAAGGTATTTTGAATTAATGATGGACCATTTGTCTTATACTGTACAGTGTACAATTACGCTGTAATTTAGGATCACAGTGGATAATGAACGAAACTACATAAATAGAAGTCAGCGTAAACTGAAGAACATAATGACCAATATCAACGTTTATTCAAATTTGACCGGTCGTTAAAAATAAGAGGATCTTGACAGCTAACCTGGTCAAGAGCACATTTTAAGTGGAAAGAACCAGTTTTTAAACGAGAACCATTTGAGATATTATACAAAAAAATAAATAAAAATAAATTACATATTTTAATCATTTATACGAACTCAACTTCAGCACAGACATAGTTTGTAACTATGTGTGACCTTGTCCCTAAAACACACACTTGAGACAATTCAAACCAAATTGCTTGTGTTTGTAATATTGTAGTTTTGTTTTCTCTAGGCTATTCTAAATTCTAAGATTTATTTGTTGTTTGACTTAAAGTTTGTCAGCTACGTGCTGACTACTTTAGGCTAGCTCATTTTCTAATGTTCTGTGTTATGTTTTAGGTTATTTCACCTGAAGACGGGATCAGATTGCAGATTCCGAAACGTCGTGATCCTTTTGTTCACTATCGATGGAAAATGTCCGCAATAATAGTTCAACTTGAAATCCTCTCATCAAACAAAGAATTCAAACCAAATAACACAAAAAGGAAACAAAACAATTAAAAACGCAAAGTGCATTCAACTTGGCAATTTGAGAAGTACTGAATATGAGCAGATAACCTTACAAGTCCAGATCAAGTCAATGACCTTGTTATCTGATACCATGAAGAAGGTGAGAAAACAGCGCAGCGTTTTAGCTTAAAAAACCATAGCCATCGCGTGGTACAAGCGACCTTCCATTAAACTGAGGGGATTATTTACATCACAAGTGCCTTTTGGGGCATTTCCATATGTTGCCTACAAAATAATATAAAATAATTATTTCAAATAGTCACCCTTACTACCCTTGTTTTGAAGTGGGAGGCAAACCAAAATATGCCAAAAGTACTTGTTGATCCTTAATAAATATGCTAAAAGTTTTCATTCGTTCAAGAAGGAGAGGGTGTCGAGGAGGTGGACACCAGGTATTATTCACTTGGTACATGGGTAGCCAAACTGCTCTCAGTTTTGTTCATGTTTTGGAAATAGAAACGTATAGTTTTATTTTATATGAACATCCACTGATCAGATGTGATGTACATATGATGTTTGAGATATGTTATTAATTTTATTTGAGGTTTTCTGAAGAGATGCGGTGTGTAGGACTGATCTAGAACGCACATGTTGCTTTTAACATGTGATCGATGTTATGCTAGCTGCAAAAGTTTGAAGATGTAGTTATGGCAAAATAGTTGGTATTAAAGAAAAATTAAATAATTATGGTAGTCATCCATTATTTTACCGCGTGCATCGGGTTAACGTAGTATTGTAAAACACGTAAGACATTATATAACTTAGACTTTATAAACATCTTTGCCGATGACGTAGCTTTGTTTTACTCAAACAGAAGTATTTTAACATTAACCAACCATGTGTCAGACGACTTAAAAGTACTCAGGAATGGTGTATTTTAAATAAAATGTAAATACTATATAAAAATGTAAATAAACCAAAATATGTAAATTTGATTTTAAGGATTTGACCTATTGCTGACTTAAAATACCACAGTGTAGTTGTGCTACAAGTTGTGAGTCTTTGAAAGGGTACCAACTTTCAAATACCTTGGAATAACTTTTGATGAACAGTTAAGCTGGGAATCTCACACAAAAAAATTCTCTCCAAACTAAAAATTTTCAGTGAGAAAGTTCTATTTTTAAAAAGTGTTTGCAAACCTGAACTTTTAAGATCTTTATACTTTTCTTTTAATTGATTCAAGGTTGCAATATGGATTAGTTTGCTGGGGAACTTATAAATATTTAATTGATAAATTAAGACTAATTCAAAATCACTTTTAAGAATAATATTAAGTAAAAAAAGAAAGAGAGACAGTTCATTTCGTTATTTGTTGAACTAAAGATTTTGCCTATCCAGCATCTTTTATGTTTTCAAGGTACTGAGATTATTTTATATGCTAGGAAATACCGCAACAACCGATCTTTGTACGCAAGTATTAATCGAAGGTATTTTAGAGTTAATAAAGTGAATAAATCTATATTTAAGCATTCATTTATATATAGTGAAACATCTTATTTTAACAAATTGCCTCTATGTATTAAAGAAACCATATTATTGAGAATTGCCTTGGTCAAAATGACATCACTTTCTAATTTAAGTTGCATTATCTAAAAGTAATTTTGTTTTGAAATATTAAATTATGTAAAATGTTTAAATTATTTACAAGCATTCTTTTGTTACATATCATTATTTTGTTATTTAGTTGATAAGAGTATATGCACAGACGCCACAGAGTGCGGCTCAACTGGCAGTAAAATGTTATTGTACACTGGACCTAGAAGTTATTTGTTTTTGATTTTGCTATCACTGGCCACAGTACTGGAGAGGGTGTGTAATTCCAGAGTCATATTATTGTATATATTGTATGTAATTTATATGTTGGAATAAATCATTATTTTCATTATTTTCTTTCTTATTTCTCTCTTTAAGTTTGAAAGGCAGTTAAAACAAACTTTGGAAGATCGAAACCATCAAAAGCCAGTTTGTAAATTGAATGTCGTTTATTTAGAACTGCGTTGTGACAAAACTTTGTTAATTACAAATATTAATCACAAGTCACGAAGTCTTGGCGACGTTCATTAAACTCTACAAATCTTTGTCTTGTAATTTACGAGGACATTCTTGCCTCTAAATGAGAAAAGGAAATGATACATATTACATACATATAACACTATTTAAACTTGGCTATTATACGTATTGTCACATTATATTATCTTAACATAAATAAACAACATCAATTTAATACTTTAACGACATTAAAATAAGATGAAATTAATGAGTTTAAATACCTAGTTGTTAGACCTATTTTAAAATATTTAAACACTATGGATGTATTTGGGTTTATTTCTTACATGTCCATAACTACTTCATTCCTTTCTTCTTCTATTATATAACTGATGATGATTCATAGTACTAATCATAGATAATCCAAATTTATTTTGTAATTAAACACAATTTTTTATCGGGGTCATCCAATTATTTTATTTTAAACTACCTTGTATTTATGTTTAAAGATCATAGTTTCTAGATGAGTTTATGAGCTCATAGAAGTATATACAGAGACAACATTGTATTGCAAGACTCAGTTATATTGGTAGACAAGAAGAGGAAAAACATAAGAACAGGAACATCACAAGCAAGGCAATATAACCTCGAGACGTTATACAATATGTTATATTGTTAGACACAATCGTGTTATTTATCCTAACATAACTTAGGCGAACAAATATATAAGCTCCTTGAAAATTAAGTTATGATCACAATAGAAAATGTATATCATAAATGAGTGAAAGAGTCGTAACACTAACATTATATAGGGTCAGACAAAAGTGTGTTTATAACTTTTTAACCAGTTTTCATCGCAACCGAACTCGGTACATTTTATTAGAGGAACCAAAAGTAACTTTTAACGCATACTGATAATATTTATAGAGAACCCCATCGAGTGACACCTCATTTTGAAGGTCTTAGAAAATATTGATGAATGTTGATCATTAGAAGTCTCTAGCTTAACCCAGAAAGAAATGGCGTTGATTTTAAGTTACACAGAGTTTTAAGTCTACCTTCCCAATCACCCATTTTGAAAACTGGGGCAAAGTGTCAGTATGCATTAAAAGATACTTTTGATAACTTTAATAATATGTACCGAGTTTGGTTACGCTGAAAAAACTGGCTAAAAATTTATAAAGACGTTTCCACACTTTCGCATAATACAAATCTGTGTAACTTAAAATCGACGTCATTTTTTTGGGTTAAGATAAAGACTTATAATTTGCAGCATTCATCAACATTTTCTAAGACCTTTAAAATGAGGTATCACTCAATGGGGCTTTCCTATAAAAATTATGGGGCTAACCCTCCAATCCCCCATTTTGAAAACCGGGGCAAAGTGTCATACTATTAAAAGGTACTTTTGGTTCCTCTAATAAAATGTACCGAGTTCAGTTGCTATGAAAAAACTGGTTAAAAAGTTATATGAAGGCGTTTCCACACTTTTGCCTGACCCTGTATAACTAAGTTGTCAAACGCAGTATTGTACCAGCTGAGATAATATTTACAAACTCAGCCATCCAACCAATCGTATTATCCCAAACAATAATATTTTCATCTGAACTAAACAAGGTTTTCAATAACAAGTGGAACCGACAACTGTAGTGTTAGAATGATGAGATTCCAAGAAACCAATATTGTATCGGAAAACAAACTTTGTTTTCAGAAATACTATGCTTAAATCCCTTGTTTTGTAGGATTAAATAATTTGTATGTTTTGAAATAGATTTCAATTCTTATTTAAAACTTAGGTATTCCAATCAGATTCAGATGATACAGATAACATAATCAGTTTCCAGTTCATAGTCTATGTTTTAATAATACTATAAATACTTGTATACTTGTATTAAACCATTCAAATCAATATTCTTAATGTTTCTAGACAAACACTTTATTACAAACCTTTATAATATATGTTATATAAAAAAATACACAAAAAATAGTTGTGTATTGGACGATTAATTTTGTGTTTTATTATAGCTGATAAGTCTTTCTTTAAGTTCGGTTGGCCTCATTGGTAACTTGAGCCCAGATCTTTGGTCGAAGCTGTCAATGTTTGTTTAACAGAATGGGAGGGAGGGGAAAGGGCTTGTGTTTACATTTCATCAATCAACCCTGGCTAGCCACAGGTGGTCAAGTCAGACATTTCACTGTACCGAGCGAACTATAATTTTCATCGTTCATATCCATATCTTTGCATATACTCTTTAACTTTGCGAAAGTAAAATTAATACATCTATAGAAAATAATAGTGTTGTCTGTGCATTACTTGAAATTACCACGTTTTCGCTTAGAACAAAACAATACAACAATTTTATTTTAAATATTCAATGTCTGTATGTTTGCCGAAACGATTGAAAGTATACTTTTCCCCGCTGTAACCAAGCTGAGCAAACATCGATGAAAGTTTACAGGTTGAAAAGGCATTGAGTAGTCTGTCTTAGACTGTAAAACATCCGCCGTCTAGTTAAAAGTCGTCGTGTTCTTCAGTGAGCCATTGCATGTTGTGCCAGCGTACATCCGGTTACAACTAAAATGGCGAACTAGTTTGAGTTGGATATTTTCACAATTACTAGAGCATTACGTTAAAGTTGTAAAAACTAATCTAACGATGCTCGTTTACTTGAAACATGTTATACATTCCTACAATAAAAGGTTGCTTGAACTAAGTTTTAAATGTTATCTCTAGATTAGAATGAAACGGTTGTAATGTCGGTTACAAACAAAACAGTCGAAAGTGGGCTGACTGGGGCTATGTTGACTAAACTCCCACCACCCTCCAAGCACTCATTAGTCAATCTTTCTTAGGAGTTTTGTTTAAAATTTGAGGCAAGACTCTGTGTAAAGTTTTCCGCTGTTTTAATAATTCCAGAGGCGTCCTATCCACCCAGTCAAGTACTGTGCACTCTTGATTAGTTTAAAGAATGAAGACCCTATCGGAAGAATACGTCTATTGGCGAATTTCTACGGGAAATGGATTTCTATTAATTTCTCTCACCATACAAAACGAAATTTGGTAAAATATAACGATTTGCAGTCTTGATCTACACCACATCTTCTAAGTGAAATTGAAAACTCTATATATGAATATAGTTTTATGTGTGATCACTCTATAGGTTGCACTTCGTGTCTAATTTTATAAAATCTAGAACAACATGTTCATGTTGTTAATCTCTATGTGTTTGTTAGCCAGCAAGATTGATCCACCGCAGGTTCACCTTGGAGGAAGCGATCTCCAAAAATGGGGTTTTATGGTATAAAACTATATAAACGACAACGTAGCAAAAGACCAACATCAATTGGCATCGCTTACTCATGGGTTTGGGCTGTTTTCCCAAAGTGTTTTGTGATGCCCGCAAACTTCAGGTTACGTAATTTATAAAAGATTCCGTTGGCGTAAACAGTAAAACTCGTTCAGCTAGACCAATATGGCGGCAGAAATAGTTTTTACCACCATCTTGGTCTGGCTGATTGGACTTTGTTGGTTTCTTGTACACATGTTTGATACGGTGTAATAAATGTTTATAATAAGTTTTGTCGAAATCTGATTATTAATAAAGTTTTAAATAAGTTTGGGAGAAAACGCCTCTACCTCCCAACAAAAGGCACCTAACTCCCAGTGTATATTACCCCCGTTACAGGAAATTCACAAAGATATTATTATACAATGTAATTGCAGTTTCCTTTCAGACTATTATATGCAGTACATTTAATTTACCAGCGTAAGTTTTGAGGTTGAGGAGTAAAGAGGATTTTGTTGTCCTAGCTTCGCCTCGTTCAACAAGAAAAACTTTACCTTTTCTTAGATCAACTTTTGACACCCCTTCTGAAAGCTATTAAGCAATACCTAAAAGCTACGTAATAATTATAAACAAGCTATTTATGACAATTTACGTTGCATTTTTAAACAATCAACGGTATTAAACGATTGATTCTTGGTGTAAGGAGCCATTAATGTTCTCTGCTAAACTGAAAGCTTAAAAGGATTATTCATTTGCAAGAAGAGTTTGAGCACTTTACCTGAGAAGCTGTTGCTAAGCAACTGCTGCTGTTACTGTTGCTATAAACAGATCGATGCCGTTCTCTCCTGAGTATAATTCACCTACTGTCCCAGAAGCAAGCGGCACTTTTCTAAAATAGGTTTCATGGGTAAAATATATATAAAAGAGGAACATTTTCCTCCTTTGACTCTTTGCTTAGCAAATATCCCCAACTTATTTTTTAACGGAACTATTTTCCCATCCACCGAATAAATATTTTGTTGACACTTAGCTTGCCTTTGTATTAGGACATTATCTGTACAATAAACATTAGTACACACATTTCTAGTTTTCTAATAGTTATCGTTCTTAAAAACTTTAAACCCCTCGAGAAAAAAAACAGTGGGGTTAAAATAAACATTTAATCCAACTTTTAAGTTAGGATTTTTAACTTAATATTATTTTACATTTAGTTCGATTACTTTTTAACGGATTTATAATACTTTGGTGTCGTAAGGCTTGTATAAAACTTCTAATAAGGGATGGGATGTGTTTACAGTTTGAACTTTAGCTCACCATTTCAAATGAGAAATCAATAATGCTCGTGACTTTTACATAAGATTCGCCCTATTCAGGATGGATCGAAGATCAATATTTTGTTAACTTATGATATTCATAGTTTCAAAGGGTTGTGCATTACTTTGGAATTGTAGAGTCCAAAAGACGAAAAGTTGTCTTACCCAATGGCTGTTGAAGTACTTTGAAAATATCTGTTCGCTTCATAATTTGTAACTTTGAAAGCGTGCATATTGTTTATTACAAACAAATATTAATTTTCGTACAATATAATTGAATTTTAAGTTTATATTTTGACACATGGTAAGGATTATAATAATATTTAAATTAATTGACACATCATTTGTTTTAAAGCTTTTTAAAATGTACGAGTTATATTGGCTGCCGACGAAAGTGTCTGTTGTTGCTCGAGGGTGCTTGAAAGTTCTTTGAAACCCTTTTACAAAGATGTCGAGGAAGAGCCGAAATACTCTCTTTGAAGAAAACATTATACAAGAGACTCTCAACTTCTTGACATTCTGTGTGTGACAAGCAAATAATAAGAACAAGCCAAAGAAAACATACACATATACCGTATGTAATGTTTTGCCATTCGGCTCACGTGGTTTTTGTAATGATAAGGTTTTATGCATATTGTCATTTTTGTTGGAGTTTAGGTGTTTAATGCACACATTGGTTTATCTGCCTGCCTCCCCCTTACATTTGAACATATTAAAATGTTAAAACAACTTTTAGAAGATGTGGGAAGGAAATTTGAAGTAGTTTTTGCATATTTTGGGAAGCTTGACCTTAATTATGTTACTACTGAGTTTAAGGAGTTCAAGTATATGCTTGAGTATGCAAAATCTAAGTTGTTTTGTTGAAATAGTTACCCTTTGTAAAACTGTTAAGCTTACAAGTTAATATTTAACGTTAGTTAACTTACAACGTTAATGTTATCTTCTTACCATGTCCTTGACATATCGTGTTTACTTTAGTTTCTCAACAAGATACAATTCGAGAACCCACTAACAAATTCGAGAGCACTTGAAATTATTTTCGTCTGATGCCCTTTTCTAAAATGATGTCCGAAAGCATCTTTACTAACAAGATATCGAAAATAAGTCACGCATTTTATTTGAGAGTGAAAAATACATTTACGAATTAAAATGTAATC
>CM032060.1:70973239-70990155 GCA_018831715.1 Matsumurasca onukii | reverse complement strand
TATAATGACTGTAAAATCTAATTATTATAGCTCGATAATTCACTAATACGTGGCTTGGATAAAAGTGCTTACCTTGGAAGGAGTGAACTGGAGACTTTACCTCGATGGCGGATGCCAGCTCTGGGGCCGGTAAAGGCCTCAGGCTCCGGTACCTCCAGGGCCCCATCTCACACCAGCATGCTCCAACACTGCAACAGTTGGTTAAGTGTTATCCTGACATGAAAGCAAACACAAGAGTTTTAAAAAAGTGTTTTCGTATACTAGCACTACAACCCTTAAGTCTCCAACGACAACAACTAAAGTCCAGGTTTTGTTCAGAATTGGCAACAAAATTGAACATTAAAAGTGCAAAGCCGACTAAAACACATTTGCTTTAGTGGGAGTTGATATCTGGTTGCTCTTTTCTAGAGACCATGGATTCTCTCCAGATTAATGTTGGAGGTTCTTCCCTGTACAGCACTGTCGTATCCTTCCATCAGCGAATGGTAAGCGGTCTCCTGTGTTTGCTGTATCCTGGTCGCGAGATTGCTGTATTCGTCGACATAAATGTCAGAGCGAAGAAACAAAGCTTCTTGCAGACCTCGTTAGTAAGTGGCTTTCAGGAGAACTTTGAGTCCACAGTGTACCAAAGTATTTAGTTTCATAGTCTAACTCGTATCTTTTGAAAATACGAAAGATTTTTAAAGATTAGAGAAAGCGAGTTTTAAAAGCAGATTCGCTTCATGTAGTTCATAGTGGAAGAGGATCAGTGTCTGATTCGTTGTGTTGGCTTAAGCTAATGCCTTTACCGAGCGGCTCTTCTCCAAACTGGAATCCGTCTCAGTTTCCTCCCTAAGTATTTAATGTACTCGTATCTGAGTTTATTTCGCTACTGAACACATGGCGTTTCAGCTTTCACTACCAATATTTAAGGCATTGTTTAAGGTTATTCCTGGACCAAATACTTTTCGGAATATCTTAATGGGACAGATTAAAACCATTTGGTTACTCAGTATTAAAACTTGCGGAAATTTGTGTAAATAAATTATTTTGGTGGTAATAACAACTCAAGAAACCAATCCGTTCGTAATTAAGGGAGATAAGTGGAGATCATGACAGTTTCAAAACACCTAAATGTTTTTGATGGTCATTTTAAAATTTAGTATTTTACTACTCACTTACTAATATCCTACTTTATCGCCTCATTTTCTAGTTAGCGTTTAATATACTTTTCTACCACCTATAAAGTATATTGGGGTACGCTACCTTATTGCTAATAAAAATTAACAAACTTCACAGTTGTTATTAAATGTACAGTAATTCACTTTAACTCATTTTCCGTAAAATGGACTTTGTATGATACGACCGCCATTTTGTTTTTATGAATAGTCCGTATAAATACGCATTTATTTAACCTTGACAGCATTAAATGTCAAAATATAAATATATTTAACTGTCCATATAAATTTTGACGCATGCAAAATTTTCATTTTATATATAATTGTTTGTCTAATAAAATTAAAGTTCACACAGAGAATAGTGGCTTTAAAGGGTGTGCATCAAGTAATATAACTATAATTTTTTCAATCACTTCAAATTTGAGATAAGTGGTAAAAACATTATTACACGGTACGGGTTTACAAACCCAATTTCGTACTGCGGTACTGCCAAAATTAAACCAAAGTCAATCATTTCTAATGTTTATTTTTACAAAGAATTTCTTCTTTACAAAAGCTTTCGGCTACATATCATAGTAAAGTTTCCGTTTCAATTACATGTGTTTTATTCTCCTCTAGAGAGAAGACACTATCAACAGGTGGATTAGTTAGAATATTTCAAGAGTCGTAAAGGGAAGAGAGACAAATGTCAAATGTCATCAGCGAAGATATTGCCAAGCTCCCAGCTCACACCCGGCATCTGTCGTAACACAAGAACCATTCAGACGTTTTACATTTATACATCTCATAACTCTAACTTCCTCAATAAATTTATATTGGATTTGTATCGTGTGATGTGCGCAACTTTATTCGTTTGTAAATCGTTTCTGCCGTGAAAAGTCTTTCGTTGTTGGCAATCAATTTAATATGTTAACATTTGCCACTGTGCAGAGATTTTTGGCCAAAGTTCTGTACAATTCTTGAGATATTTTACCACATGAAAAATCAGCAAAATACAGTATTTAAATGTTTCAATCACACTTTAGATATTCTTTATTTGAACATTTTTATAATATGTAAGATATAAAAACAGGTGCATTGTCAAATAAATTTAAAGTACTTTCTTAATGTAATAGTGATGCATTATAGCAGTGTTGAGCATTTAAGCCTGCAGAAATTCATTTCCGTTGAACTCTTGCAAAGTATAAAAATTCTTGTTAAGGAGCTCATCTCTTACTTTATTTTTAAATTCTATTTGGCTCGTCAACGTATACGAACAAGGTACCTATTGTACAGCCTCAAGCCAGCATACAAAGGGCTTTCTCAAAAGAGTTGAACGATGGGTAGGGTAACTTAGTACTAATGCATTCCTGTTGTTTGTAATACATTTATTTATATAATGAACATAATTTAAAATTTCAAGGATGTATAATCCTGTTACTGTTAAAACTTTTAATTTGATAGAGTGTAGTTTACAAGGACTACGGTGATAGGAATTGGTTATAATTCGAATAATCCTCTTTTAAATCCTAAACATCCACTTGATATTTAGGATTGCCCTAAAACTTTATATCATATCTCAAAACCGACTCTACATATGCGTATTTTATGGTCTCAAATGGAACGCAATCTCTTAAATGTAGAAATATAAAATCAAATATTTCTTGAAATTTTAATCAAGTATCTTTAAAATCAGCTAGACATATACAAAGATGTAACCACAAACGTAACCATACTTTTAAGAGTCTTTCATATACAGATTGATGATCTGAAAAAAACACAAAACACTAGCTTATTAATTTTGATAGTTTAATGTTCAAGCCTGCACTTTTGGAAATATTTGCGATAAGGAAACCAAACATTGCTTATATTACAAATAACACATGCACGTTGAAACTACTAAATATTTATTAATGTGCTGTCACATTTCAACAAGCGATCACAGTTCACAATTCGATTAGCAGTTTAAAGAGATCGCAGACAGAATGAAAATTGCATCTCATGTCTCGTATGAGGTTGGTGACTGACTCGGGTTATAACTGAATCAGGCCCCAGTAGCTTCATCACAGGTTATAACCAGATCACCATCCCTTCCCTTTGAACAGGCTCCATTTAGCCTAGATCACCACTTACGCTCTTCGAGGTGCTCTCTCGTAACAGGTTTTCGTATTTTTTTTTACTATAAACTATACCTTGTATAACAAATCTAATTTATTTCGAAAGTAAAACGTTGGTATCCAACCCAGAAGGAAGAAAGAACTTGTTAAATGTTTTTGAATCATGCAATGGCGGGCTAAAGTTTCAACCGTCAACAACAAAATTTCAAACAGAAGGGCACAGTCGAGGGTTAACTCATTTCCATTCGCGCAGTAAAATTATGTTGTAAATGAGTTATATTTTGTTATTTCTAAACTTTTCACAGTTGAATCTGGAAACCTTATATTGGTATTATCTATTTAATGTGTTATATGTGTTTCATAGTTTATTATTATTTCTCTTTTAATTTGATCTCTTTAGAATTTTAACATATGTAATCATATTGTTACCGGATCAACAACAATTTTGTAAACATTCTAATTAATGCAAGAATGGAAATAGATGTTTATTCTCAAACTTAAAAACTACTCTTATTCATTATTTTAGAATAACATTGGCGACGAGGAAGAAAGAACCCAAAACTAAGAACATGTCTTACAATGAAAATTTACAATTATTAAAGAAAAAACGAACAATTATCAAAGGACAGATCACAAAAGCTAGGAAGGGAAGTACAACTGACCCTAGTGACATTGAACTAAATGAAAAATTACATCTATTAGA
The DNA here is from genome assembly GCA_018831715.1 of Matsumurasca onukii. NCBI lineage: Eukaryota > Metazoa > Arthropoda > Insecta > Hemiptera > Cicadellidae > Matsumurasca > Matsumurasca onukii. Next base: position 70,986,199 of record CM032060.1, on the reverse strand, counting down.
AGATTATTGGACACGATACATACAATTACAGGACAAAATAGATGAACAAACTGATGATATTGATATAGAAAATGAAATAGAATACAGATGCAACATGGAACATGAATATTTGCAATTCAAAGTTGAGATGAAGACTTTGTTGCAAGAAAAGCAATCTAAAGGTACCGTACCTCTTCTACTACCCTAAATGAGCAGTTGAACAATCCATCAGATTCAGGTAAGACTACAAATGTTGCTAATTTCAACTTTACACCTTACCAAAACGATGAATCTTTTGGTAACTTTATCAAAAGACTGGAAATATTTTTATTGTTAAAAATCAAAGATTTAGATGAAAACAAGGTTTACATTCTTCTACACTCACTTACACCTATTTTACATCAACAACTCTATGATATTTGTGCTCCAGAGAATCCCTTAGACAAAACTTACGATGAACTGGTAAAACTTTTAACTGACTACCTAGACCCTAAGCCTAGCTATATGGGCGTTGCAACATAAGTTTATTACGCGTACCCAACATCAGGCGAGAACATAACAGACTTTTCTGTAGCTTTAAAGAAAATGTCTACTGATTGTCAGTTTAATTGTGTCTGTGGTAAGAATGTTGCAGGTATGTTCTTGAGCTTACAGTTTATAAGAGGCTAAGGACAATGACATTCGAGTAAAGCTTTACAGAACCAAAACCAACAAGCCTACAAAGATATTGTACAAATGGCCTATACAATGGAGCTCGGAAAATCAGAGAGTAATATTGTACACAATGAAACTAGACCTTCAACAGATGATATCCACCAAGTACAGAGGAACAAAACACCATCACCTTCATTTCAAAGAAAGTTTGGAGGACAGATACGTCAAAACAAAACATGCATTTTGAACAGCTCAAAGGTAAATGTTACAGATGTGGATCAACCAATCATAGAGCGAACCAGTGTAGATTCAAGGACACTACATGTAATCGATGTGCGAAAATTGGACATTTAGCAAGCGTGTGTCTACAACCAAAGAAAAACACCAGACTGGATACTAACCAAACTGAAAATGAGTTTCAGAATGAGGAGAAAAGAACATGAAATCCACAATGTTGGAGGGAACGCTAGTGATAAATTTATAATACGTAGAAGGTAAATCTATACCAATGGAACTCGATACAGGAGCAGCACTGAGTACTATATCCTTCAAACATTTTAAAATTTAAACCTTGATAACAAAATCTTTCACACGAACGTTATGTTAAGAACATACACCGGAGAACCAATTACACCCAAAGGAGTATCATATGTAAAGTGTGTTTACGAGTCTCAGACATTTTCAGGTAAATTGTTCATCATCGATCGAGAAGTTGATCCTATATTTGGAAGGGAATGGCTGAGACAAATCAAAATGAACTGGGCTGAAATCAAAACATTGGAAAACGTTTCTCCACAAAAACTAGATGAACTGTTACAAGAATTCAGTTGTATTTTTGAAAACAAAATAGGCGAGATACCTGATGAACTAGGACACTTGGAACTTAAAGAAGGCTCGTTACCTATCTTTATAAAACCAAGACAAATGCCATATGCCCTAAAAGAAAAGGTAGAACAAGAACTCATTCGACTAGAAAGAAATGGAATCATCACCAAAATTGACCAATCAGATTGGGGAACACCAATTGTACCCGTGGTAAAACCAAACGGAACTGTACGTTTATGTGCTGACTACAAAGTAACGTTAAATAAACTAATCAAAGATAGAAAGTACCCTATACCAAGAATTGAAGAAATATTCTCGAAAATGAATGGTGGAAAATACTTCATACTTAGACATCAGCAACGCTTATCTTCATATGAAAATGGACGAAGAAAGTTCACTCATGCAGACGTTGAGCACACATAACGGTCTATACAAAGTAAATAGGCTGATGTTTGGCGTAAAGTTGCCCACTATGGCAAAACTTCATGGACAAACTTCTACATGGGCTAGCAGGAACACAATGCTTCTTTGATGATATTATCATACAGGGCAAATCACCGGAAGAGCTAGTGATCAGGCTGCGAGCAGTGTTTGAAAAGCTGAAACAGAAGAACTTGAAACTAAACCGTGACAAATGTAATTTTTTTCAGAAAAGTATAAAATATTTGGGCCATTTAATTGATGAACATGGACTGCACAAAACCCAAGAAAACAGAATATTAAAAATATGAGAAACCTAAAAATGTTAATGAATTGAGAACTTTCCTTGGACTTGCAAATTACTACAACAAGTTTATACCAAACCTTGCCACTGTACTATATCCACTAAATCAACTACTAAAAAAGAACCAAACCTATGACTGGACCACAAAATGTGAAGACAGTTTTGAGAAAGTTAAAAATGAAATTACTAGTGACAACATCCTTGTACATTTTGATCCCCAACTACCACTTATTCTAGCCACAGATGCTTCTCCTACAGGACTAGGTGCTGTACTCTCTCATCGATATAAGGACGGAACTGAAAAACCCATTAGCTTTGCGTCACGAACATTAACGGAATGCGAACAAAAATACAGTCAAATTGATAAAGAAGCCACAGGAATATACTGGGGGCTTAAGAAATTTTTCCCTTATTGTTATGGACGTAAATTCATTTTGATAACTGACCACAAACCCTAGTATCTATATTCAGCCCACAAAAGCTTTACCAGCAATATCTGCTACAAGGATATTCAATTATGCACACTTTTTATCTGGATTTGATTACACGGTTGAATTCAGAAGAACTAATGATCATAGCAATGCAGACTGTTTGTCTAGATTTCCAACAGAACAATCGTGCAAAATATCATTGATGATATAAGTTTCTACCAAATGAATCAGCGATACGTTACTAATTGATAGTAAACTGATTGCTCAAGCAACTTTAGAAGATAATTTGAAACCTATTTTGTCAGCATTGGAAACTGGCCAGAGCGTTGAGCCTTTCGGGTTTCATGACAATGAACTTTCACTACAAAATGGCTGCATTTTGAAAGGACACAGGTTATAATACCACAACAACTGCACATGTACTCAAGGAGCTATATAGGACATCTGGGAATTGTGAAAATGAAGTCTTTGGCTAGGAGTCACTGTACCTGGAAAAAAATTGACACTGACATTGAAAATATGGTCAAAGCATGTCAGCAATGTTGTATGAAAAGAAATCAACCCATAAAAAATCGTACACCCTTGGAAATCTCCAGATAGCCCTTGGGAAAGAATACGTTGATTTTGCGGGACCTTTGAATGGACATAGTTTCTTTATTGTCGTTGACTCTTACACTAAGTGGGTAGAGGTTATACCGACAAAGAATACAACATCAGAATGGTGTGTCAAGGAACTGAGGAATATTTTTAAAAACTTTGGGCTTCCGGTCCTACTTGTCTCAGACAACGGAAGTCAGTTCACATCGGAATTGTTTGAACGATTTCTAACAGAAAATGGAGTTGTTCACAAAACTACAGCACCTTACAATCCATCATCTAATGGCCAGGCAGAAAGATTTGTTCAGACGGTCAAGAACTCCTTAAACGCCATGAGTCATGAAAAAGGTACATTGGAGTTAAAATTGTACAAACTACTTATTCAACTGCGACAAGTGATAAACTCTTCAGGACTTTCAGCATACCAATGTTCAACCGTAATGTCAGGACACATATTAGTTTGGTAAATCCTATGAATAAAACTCAAGAGAACAAAGAAGATTTACAAAATAACTGCAGAAGAGTTTACCACTGGCAAAGAGAGTGCAAGTAGAGATTACCGGAACAACAAACAAAAGTGGAACTTTGGTACAGTGGTGAAGAGAAGGACAGTGAATTACCAAATCAAGCTGGATGATGGATCACTCTGCCGAAGACACGTCAATCAGATGCTCAGCTGTCGGTTGCCATATCCTCCATAATACGGAGGACTGTTATATATGTGTTTCATAGTTTATTATTATTTCTCTTTTAATTTGATCTCTTTAGAATTTTAACATATGTAATTATATTGTTACCGGATCAACAACAATTTGTAAAACATTCTAATTAATACAAGAATGGAAATAGATGTTTATTCTCAAACTTAAAACTACTCTTATTCATTATTTTAGAATATAACATAATGTTTGTAGACTAGCTTCAGTTAACAACCAGATGTTTGAGCTTAATAGTCCTACCTACAGTTTTAACCTGCTATATTATGTTCCAGTGCAAATGAGCCCAAAGGGAACCAAAATTGATTATGATGAAATTAAACATAGCCGGCTTTGTAGCCAAAGCGCTACGGTAAAAATCTTAGCAAATATTCAAATTAAATCAGAAAAATTTTCATCCATCTATTTTAAAATTAGACAAACTCTTTATACTACTATTAGTAATGTTTTACAATTTCTTTTTAGATTTGTAATTTTTGTACTATATGACTTTGTATAGGAAACAAACAACGGAATATTTGTTTTCAAATTAGAAAGTTGTTTATTTTCTGTATCCAAGGAAACCTGGATAGTAAAATTTCAACAAAAGCTAATTTATGTGAGTTTTGTCTATTAAAAAAGTGATATTTACCATAATAATAATTTGACAACGTAATTATTGCCCAGTGCTCTGAATGTCAAAACGAAGAAATTCTGAATGAATAATTAAAATAACTTTACAACGGTAGGTTCTAGATCAACGGGAGTTTTCGATCGATCGAAAAAACGCCACTATACAGGGCAAACTTTGTATTTATTTATGGTATTGCTGCAATTTTATAAGTAAATCAAAACTTTGAGCGGCCACCATTTTCAAACGAACTGTCAATCTAGCTGGTTAACGAACTTCACCTAAATTTGCAAACGAAAAATATATATGTATAAAGTTGTGCCTCAGTTGTTGGGAAGCAAAAAAATGCAAACTTTACGTTTTTAGGGCGAGAGAAATGAATAGCTTTATTTTCAAAGAAAATTCGCTAGTAAGACATATTGACGGATATGATGTCTCAAATATACAGACCGTGGCCCAAATACTATTTCAATTATCTAAAAGATTTGAACGATTTGTTAACGCCGTTTTTAAACGACAGCGCGTGTGAATAAACACGCAGAAGAACAAAAAACCTCTATTGACCCACTGGTAATCACTTCATTTATTTATTTCGCTCATCAATAAGCTCGACACCAGCATTTGGTGGTATGTTTTATTACTAAACTAATTACACGGATGGTATGTACGAATATAACGTGCAAACTCAGTACTAAAATGTCTGATATTTCATTAGAACGATGTTTACTACCTGTCCTGGAGATCAATAACGTAAAAGTCTCAAACATTCAGAAGCTTTACGACAGCTGTTGTGTGGAACTCGGCAATATATTCTTCATGTGTCTGCGTTCTTCACTTTACGATTTCTGTATCTTAAACTAATCCACCTGTTGATGCTGCTCCTCATCACTCTTTTGTTTGTAAATATTTGTATTGGCTTCAAACGCACTGTCGGAAGATTTAAACCAAAGTTATGGAATTTCTAATCCGAATTTGTTGTTGGTTTTAAACAGTTAGTTTAACTATTATTTTATTTCGCCCGTATGTGCTGAGAAAGAATGGTGTGGTTGATTACGTCAATATAAGTTTTTAAAACAATCCTCTAACATTTCTCCACAATATATTAAACGTAAGGGTGGTAATTTTCATATAAAATTTTGGATAATATTATGATGTTAATTTAGGTTTTATAGTTTGACCTTGCGTATGAGTACTCTCAATATACAGGGTGTCGGTGAACTCTCTGAACATACTTTGTAGACATGTTCCTTGGGTCAAAACAAGAATATTTTACCATATAAACAGGGGTCTCCGGCGCTTCGTTGTCCGTCTGTCTGTGTGGATGTGTTTTACTAAAATAATTATGACAATAAAACTAGTGCACTGAATTTTACCAAACTTTGGTCAAAATTTAAAATGCCGTTTCTAATTAGGAAAAATATTTCATTTACATCAAATTTCAAATGGCGGCCGTTTAAAACTTTTAAAGTTGAATAACTCAAAAACGAGTACTTTTACAACAAACTTATTAGAACAATTACTGTTAGTGTATTTATTTTCCTTTGTAAAATGTACACTTTGAAAATCAATGAGAAATAACAAATAATTGTAATTTCTGTCTTACCGGCCCATGTCCGCCATGCGTTCCTTCAGTCAGCTAACGCAACAACAATGGAACTGACTAGTTTATTTTGATTCAGGAGTTTTGTTAAATTCGTTTGGACATCTCTACAATCAATAATTGTCTTTCCGGTTATGCTACATAATCTGAGGTCTCATTTGATTTCCAAAGTTTATACATTTTTTGAAAGAAAATAAAACACAAAATAGTTCTAATAAGTTTGTACTCGTTACAGAGTTATTAACTTTTAACAAACGGCCGCCATTTTAAATTTTGATAAGTAAATGAAAAAATATATTTTTTTTCTAATTAGAAAACGGCATTTTAAATTATTGACAAAATTTGGTGAAAATCAGTGCATTAGTTTATCATCATAATTATTTTTAGCTAACAACACATCCACAATATTCAGACAACGAAAAAGCCGAAGACACCTGTTTATATCGTAAAATATTCTTGTTTTATCCAAAACATGTCAAGAAAGTATATAGCCAGAAGTAACACACCCTGTATAACATTACTCAGAGTTAATAGAAAAGGGGTCAAAACTACGCAAAATAAATAATTATTGGTCGCTTTAACCTAGTGATAACCATAAACTGAACTTCAAGAAGAAAGGTCATAGGGCGTAAAAGATATTATCATATAATATGTGGGTTAGTTTAGTTTTAATTAATGGTTTATTTAGATAATAGCGGTTATTATTGAATTTCAATCAAAAATAGAGATATTCGTTTGTACCGCTATGTAGAAAAAAGTCGTAGAACGAAAAGGAAATCCAGTTTTGAGCTTTCCAATACCTACTGAGTCAAATCTGCATAGAAAATCTGTATTTATTTCCAAACTTGTAGTATTTAAATATGTTAGAATTATTTTCGGCTTGTTGATTTAAGTCGCTATATTGACAGTCACATGTTTCGGATAAACATCAAGATTTAAATATTTCTAGTTTTGAAGGCATAAATAGGTAGCTCGAATGGTGTGTTGTTCAGCATATTTGTCCGGCAAGTAAGTTCGAGTCAGGTTCTGCCCACTAATTTAGAACTCAAATTTCTTATACATTAATTCCACTGAAGCCAACACGTGAATTGAAAATAAAAGTGAATTAATCACACACAATTTACAGAAAATTAGAGAAGAATCCAGGACTTGGCACTTAGAGTTTAAGACAATTATAAAAAGCACAGTGCAAATAAACACGTATTCTGGAGCCATTTAACTACTTTTAAATTTACTATGACCACAATATGAAAAAGAAAAACATTGATGTCGGCCACACTGGAGTATCAGCATAAATTACATCTATGGGACTATAATACAGGGTGTTTTAAATTGTTGGACATATTTTGGGATTGAAAGAATGAACAGCCAATCGACTCAATAATGAGGGCGCTGTTTAATTATGTAACAGATTTAAATCAGTTTTATCACTCACAGATGACAACAAGTTGCTGGTACTCGTTCTTTTCCATGTAATGTAACAAGGAAATCAAACCATTTCCACGATCTTCCGTGATTTGCACACAAAGTCTAAATTCAATCTCACGCCATGTTTTTCTGAGCATTGCTGGAGATAGGCATCCAATAACCTCTCGAACTCCTCTTCAGTTCTCCAATGTCTTGAACTTTCATTGTTTAGCACTCTGTCTTTGGCATAACCCCACCAAAAAGGTCTGTAATTGGGCCAAGGTGGACCATCTCGTCCAGGAACGTGTCGTTTAGGTAGTTGGAGAGCAAACACAACTTTAGCAATGCTCAGAAAAGAGAAGGCGTGGGGTTGAATTTAGACTGCAAACTTTGCGTGCAAATCACGGATTGCACGTGGAAATCGTGTAGTTTCCTTGCAATTTTTCCTCTGTTAGAGATTAAACGGTTTTAAACTTGCTAAGTAATAAAAAGCTTTCACGTAACGGCCAATCACTTGATCAATCCTAAAATGTGTGCATCAGCGTTTATAACCAACCTATATTGTTTATCAAAGGTTCACGGTAGAAAAATTCATTGCTATAAAACTAGATTAGCTCATATGTTTCGTATAAACCAGCACAGATTAAACATTTATTCACAGCTATCTGCACAGGCAGGCATAACATTATTTGACAAACTCTCTAATAGATAGAAGAATGATAAAGATTTCAAAGCATTTAAATTTAATTTAAACATTTTCTAACTTTAAAGCGTGTTTCGGCGTTGAAGATTTTAGTTGTGGTAATAACATTAATCATTAGGTATTCTATTTTTGTTGTTGCTAAAAACTTGTTTACTATTAAATTTTTAATCAATTTAATTTATAGACAACCATTTTAACGTTGATTGTTTTCATTGTTATACCAAAACAATACGATTTGTATCGTTAAAATGAAATCAATAAAATTGAGTTCCCAATGTCTCCGGGTTGAGTACAATAACAATAATTGTATAATAATGTTGGTCTCATTAAAAGAAAAACGTATGTTTTTAACTCGTAAGGGGCAATTCTTGGCAAACTGATCCATCGTTACTAAAATGAAATGACCTCACTGCGTGATTAGTTAATACCAACCTACGATAACTCTTCAGCGTAGAAACAACTACGGTTAGTGCGAAAGTACCCTTGAAAAGTCCAATTTTTGGGCAATTATAATGAGTCAATAGTTTGTTACATGTTGAGAAATAATAAATGGTAGATAATGATAATTATAATTCATGCATGACATGAATAGTAACTTGCAGATATATTAGATAAGCCTTAAATAAGTTATAATTGTTATTTGCATTTGAAAATTCACCGATTTTTAACTTCTTCCCAAAGGAAAACATTTTGTTTAGGCGCCGCACCTACTTATGGTTGCTTCACACAAGGTCCGTTATGAAAGATACATTTCTCTTCAAAGCTCTTGGCACAGTGTAAACTTCACTAGCTATTTAGCACAATAACGCAACAACCTAATAGCTTGTTTTGAATTAAAATCCCATCAATTATCCCTACCAGCCTGGAGAAGAGTAAGATGACGCTGAGAGAGAAGGCGCGGGTGGATATGTTGACTAGACGGCGCACAGAGCACGACTGATCCCCACCCACATAAATCCACCCCACCACTCTCCATGCTTCCCCCACCTCTACCCCACCCATCCTTCCACCGCCCTGTGGGCACTGTGTCGTGTAATTAATACCGTTAACAGGGTTACGACACTCTAACTGGCGAGCAACGATCTGGATTTATTACATAATAACGTCCCTTGTCACGCGTATGAGCAACTTACTTATTCGGATTAAGACCCAAAGGTGACATATATTGACCGTAATTGTTAAGCTCTTGTTGCCAGATGTTTCATCACTCAATAGTAACGCTACGCTTATATGACAAGAGTAATACTTTATTTGAAAACTGTACTAAAAGCTTACGTCTTCTGAAGGATTGTTCGCGTGATTTTGTAAACGTTACTGCTGCATAGGCCCACTAAATTATTTTACTACTTTTTAATGGAGTTTTGTTAAAGAAAGTGTGCCACGATGTAAGTCAAATCGATAACGAAATATATTTGTGTGTTTAAAATATTTAAGTTTCCAATGTGCAAATTAAGTGTATCAAACGAGTTTTATGGCTACAAAGAAATTAAGGCTTGAAGACTATTGTGCACTGGGCAAAAGTTAACTGAGCCCAGGTCACTCTGCATAGTTATAGTCCTGAAGTCTCACAAATTTGGGCCCACAAGAAAAGCGTTCCAGGAAAAACATTTGAGAGCCATGAAATGTGAAGGAGGTCTCGCTTTGACGCCAATATATTAAATCTTTCACTGAAGCATTGAATATATAACTCGACATCTAACCGTTTTACACGAATAGACACGGGGCTAGTACTTACTAATATATGAAACGTCTGGTTTGATTAAACACATGTAAAGTTTTCTAGCAGGAACACAGTTCCTTCCCCATCGAGTGCACTAAGGCGGCAACAAAGCTAACAAGTTACCAGCCGAGGGGAAGGAGAACTCTTGACCGGTCCTTATACTATCAAATGAATCTAATGTAGATAATTTACTTTATGGGAGTTTAAATTTGTTCAACATATGATTCACAGTACACTTAAGTGTAATCTGTTTTGGAACAAATAATAAAATTCCAACTGTTAAATTGTCTAGGTCCTTTCAGAGCACCAGTAAAAGCCCGATCACGAAATCAGTTTATAAGATATTTAGTTTTGAAGTTAGAAATTACTCCTAAAAGCCCTCAGAACCCACCATTTCGCATCAAAACGTAGGGCCCCATTTGTCCGAGAGAGGACCCTTGAATTTAACTTTCCGCTGGTTATCCCTTACCCCCAGGGCCCTCAGTAGTTCACGCTCAGGAAAGGCCTTACAATCTGGAACCCCCCCCAAAAGTCCTGGATACGCTAATGATGTTTCCATTTTGGAATACCCTTGAGTTAACCACTGTTTAGCCAAAGAGAACTCATGAATAACTAATCAACTCCCAGCGCTACAAAAAGAATCACAAACGACGCGGTGACTTCATCAGTATCTTCCAAAGCCAACGCAGAGAATTAGGGTTAATGAACTGTAAATTCCTTCTTCCTGTCTGGAAATTAGAGTTTAAAAACCGTTTTGCAAATATATTTCTTTTAACGACCAGCTATCGTTCCGAAAATAACCTCTCTACTGAATAGTTTTTAACTTTGTATTATGTACTTTATACTCCTCATTATAAATACCTTATACAGTTCATTAGAACTCAATAATGATGGACTTTCTACGTGGTTTGTTCAATAGGCCTACACATACCCTAAATAATTATAAAGTAATTATAATTAATTATAATATCACTATAAACAATTTACGGTAAAATTCCAAATTTCACTCAGCCAACTATATCAGTAACATTACTCAAAGAGTAAATCATTTTGCCATTATACTTTATGAGTTATGAAATAATATATTTCACTACTATTATCAAAAGTGGGGTTTTCCGTGCATGATCAACGTTCACATCCTTATACTTGTGAGATTATATCAACTTTGAGTTAAACCATTATAACGATAATGACAATTTAACTTTACAATTAATAATATTCTTCAAAGAAGGCTGATTATGTTAAATTCTTGGGAATTTTAATAGATAAAAACTGTCATGGATCATCACATTGATTTAGTATCCAAAATCAAAGGATTTTTGTACTTCAAAAGAAGGCAATAAGAATAATACCCAGGCTAAATTATCGAAATTCCTGCAAAGAATCATTCAAATTATTATCAATATTGCATTAACATCTCTTTATATATTAGAAACGGTATTGTTTTTTGCGTCAAAATATTCTTTTCGTTGAACAGAACAATGTATACAACACCAGAAACCAATCTATTCGGCCAACCTACCACAGACTTCAGATTTGTGACAAGCTTCCTATGGAAGCTGGTAGGCAATTGTATAATAAATTACTCATGAACATTAAAGATAAAATTCAAAACAGTTTAAAACCAATATTAAAAGTACTTACTTCAAATTCGTTTTATAAATTACGAGTTTCTGGTCAACTAAATTATCGTTTGGATACATACCAATTAGTAAAGCTTTATTTCTATTTGTGCCTTACCAGTGGTATTAGGGTTTTGAATGTTGTGTTTGTTTTTTATGTCAAAAGAAACAATTTTATTGTATACTGACAATAAACAGCTATTATTATTATTAGATGAAGCCGAACACGGAAGACCGAGTAGTATGCATTCATGCATTGGAAAAGGAACTTTGGTAGAAGTTGTGATCGATACTTTTCATCATACTGCCAAATTACACGAAAAATTCAAATTATGTAAACCTTTAAATCGGATGTTTTTAAATCAACGTGTTTATAGATTAATTGTCACATTAATTTTACTATTTTAATTCAATAAAATTGATTACTTCTAAAAGTAACAACAAAACACTTTTGTTTTACGTTGGTATGATTTGAGTACAAGAACGCTAGCGCTCGTAGTGTAAGAACCGTAACTAAAGGAGTCCAGAAAGTATCCTGAACTCTTTTCATTTTCGGTGCATTTGAGACAGCTCACCGCGATCAGCCGTTATTGAGATTGTTCATCTATTTTGAACATCTTTTATTCGTGAGCAGTATATGATGAACCAGAGATACATGAGATTAGTCGTTTTTAAAGTTCCTAGTTTACTATTGTAAAGAATCAAAATGAGCTTTTCTTCCTACACAGTGTCAAATTAGTGTGAAATATGGGATAATCGGTGTGAGAACTGACCATAATCAATAAAGCAAATTTAATAATGAAACTAATTATTTTAAAGCACATAAAACCAAGCTAGAAAGTAAAGCAGGCTGTACTTGTGGTAGAGTAATTGTTAATCCTCTAACGGTTTGTGGGTTGATGCCGCGATGTTATCACGAGACTGGGAGAGGGTTGAGATTGTATTGCAGTCACTCCTCGAGATCATTGTCCTTCACTCAAGTCACTGTTCATACAGAAGATTGGAACGTTTGACACCATGCTTCATTCAGTTATTGAACAGTTTTACGCTAATTACAAATTACAGTCGATTATTTAAGAGCGAAACTTGAACAGAACTTGTATTTTTTCAGTGTAAAGTTTTACGTATTACTAAATACGAAAAAGGAGAACCTCTACGATCACTGGTAGGTAAGAATCAAATCAAGTCAAATCTGTTTTGTAAATTACTAAAACTGTTTTAACTCACTTTAAATTCCTGCTATTGAGATTTTTAATGTAATTCGGCTATGTATGTTGTGATACTTGGTTATGTTTAAAGTATTTTTAAAACGTCTTTGATCATCATGGTTAGAAGATATACAAAATGTGCATAATAAACCCAAACAAATTTG
>CM032060.1:70953429-70973139 GCA_018831715.1 Matsumurasca onukii | reverse complement strand
TCGTAATATTTATACAGGTCGCTCTTAACACTTTCTACAGAGAAACTATGGACGTAACCAAAATTACTGGAATACTGGGACATTGAGATAGGTATTTGGTCTCTTTCAAGAAAAGGTATAGCGAGGAGAACTTACAAGCTGGAGGAATGTGTGAAATTTTGTTTAGCTTTGAGAGGGGGTGTGCGAGGAAACTTTATGATAGTAGACTTCCAAAGTTCGAGGAGGAGTGTTCAAGACATCTGCTTTTGGTTGAGTGATGTCGGACACTCATCTTAGACATCCACAACACCATTAAAGCGGACAATTCCACACACTTGTAATTAGGTGTGCCTGACAGAAGGTTTGACAGAGGTTACCTGTTGTTGACCTTGGACATTTCCACACACTCCTAACGCAAAGGGGGGGCAGGTCACTAAGATTAGCCTATTCAGCAGCAAAGATTATAATACTTGTAATACGACAAGCTTATACTGTAGAAAGGAATTCTAACCTTCCGTAGTAAGCTGGCAGTAGCCACATTTCCTCCACTAGTGACACGGGTCCAGAAATGTATCAATTTTTGTGTAATGTTTTGATTTTGGCACAACTTGACTTAAAACCAACCTGACTTTTTTATTACTAGACTACTTTGTTAATATTATGTTTTTTTTAAATTAAATATTTTGTGGAATTGCATCGACACAGCAATAAATTTACCTATTAAATTGATTGTAAAACTTAAACATTGTCTAACAAAATTTAGCTAATAAAAATTTAAAACCTTGTTTTCCATCAAGGAAATATTAACTTTTAAATTTGATAAAGGGATTAGCTCACCTCATTTTGCCACTAATCAAAACTTTATCTATAAAAAACAAAAGCACAGAAAAATATAGTTATGTATAAATTAATCTTTTACACATGTTTTGTAGAGTTTTTTGTTCTGATAAATTAGTCTTATAATCTGATACAAACTTAATCAACTCAGCCATTAAACACTTGGGCGCGCTAAATAGTCACACATTGGGACGCGCGGTTGTAAATCTAAAGAGCTCTTCATTTATTAACAAAGAAAACATAAACTTTAAACTGTAGACTACTGAGTTTAAAAATCAAATATTCAAAATTTAAATGGAACGACAGTTACCTTTTAACATTTAAGTTACACCGGAAAACACAGGCACGGGCAAACATATAATGTAAATTTACAGCATCTTGGGACTAAGTTAATCAGATCAGGGTATCGATATTACACTTCTACTTTATCGTAAAAAGATTATGTGCAGAAATGCCCGGGGCCAAGCAATGAATAGCTTTAGTTAATCCCTTGGCAGGTAGCAACTGTGCGGAAGTGTCCGGATACCGAGTGTGAGGTCTCCTTCTCTAGACTTTGAGGAGCATTTGATAATACCACCACTAGCGGTTCGAGTTGAAGCTAGAGAAAGTAAAGAAATTCGTTGATGTTCGTTGACAAACCCTAGCTTATGCGTAACCATAAGTGCTACCGTAAATCCTAGTGAATTTAATGTCTTACAATTTAAAAGCAAAAATTTAGTACTTGCGTATACTCACCTTATAACAAGGGAAATATGTACGCGTCAAAATTATCTAGGCCTTTCTCGAAATTGTATCTGCCCATCCCACAGTTTGCCGTTAAAAAAAAATAAATCTTTTTGAAGTCGATTTGTGGAAATATATTTTTAGAAAGACAGACTCTATGCATAAAATAGCTTATATATTCATACCATATCAAGTTTGTTAGTTTGAAAACTATTTTAGAATTGGTGAAAAAAGACCCGCGTAAACCCTTACAAAACGCTTAGTTTGACAGACCGAATCAGTTAAAGAAGACTAGTCTTCTTACCAATTGTTTTAGTCAATTAGCCAATTGTTTGAATTACTTGCGGTGTCGTGTGTTCCTTGTGCGGATAAATTTGGGATTTTCCGAGGTGATGAGTAAGGTGGACCCTTAAGCCACAATTGATAGATGTACACTATTGGTGAATTTGCATTGAACTAGTTTGCAAGAGCAAGTCGGTTCGTCATTGATATAGATTATAGTAGTATAGATTGATGGAGAAGGGGAGGGGGGTAGGCAATCAGCTGATAGGGTGATCAATGATAGGATTAAGCCTGGAACCGTTGACAAATGTCATGTGTCAAATGTAAACAACACACGTACAAATGAGTGCCAACGTTCTGCACTTCTGCGCAATACCATGTGGTGGGGAACTTGGGGTAGTCTATTATTCTGGATTGTTCCTTATTCCAAAATTATAACTGTTGCCACTGAATTGAAATGTGTGTAGACTACATAAAAGTTCATACTGTAACATTTTATACGTTATTTATTTCAACTGTTCAAACTTGTTTCAAATTTTAACGCGTCGTGTATGTGTATTACGATACGTATGTTTAATCGAAATCAATAGTTTTCATTTTTAGAAATGGGCACTCCTTGAGCACTCTCAACCTTATATAAAAGACAATCACTAATTAAATAAACATGAGATTGTGTTTAAAATACAGATTGTATACACAAATTTAAAAGTGTATACACAATATTAACTAGTTAGGTATTTTATAAAATATAACATTTGTTTGAATTATATAAACGGTTTTGTGTTGCTAAAATTTATATATGTTCAAAATAAAGACCATTAACATTCATACATTTACACGCATCGGCCTGGTGCAGATTGGCAAACTTATTGTAGAGTACCCAAAGTATTATAATCGAAAGAAACGGTAATCAATGGAACTTCCAGCATCTTTTTTTCAGACTCAATGTAATAAATAGTAACACTCAGTTATATTGTTAGATGTTTTAAATTATCAGCTGGTGTAACTTCAAAAGATGTAGGATTCATTTGATGCTAGCTACATTCAATAAAAGTGTGTATAAATATTTTTAGATACTCTTTCTACTTACCTTACGTTAACTTTTAGGAAATTTGTTTCTCTCATGTCAGCGGCATTTTAGTTCTTAGGCTTCGCATTGGCCTGGTTTTATATCGTAATCCTAAATAACTTTCGGAATCAACTGTGTTTTTAACTACCCAATGCAAGACATTATGCCTGACCCATACCCAAAGCACATTATGAACTTTATTTGGTAGACTTAGTAGGCAAAAACCAATTATTGTATTACAATGAAGAATGATGTTTCTTACCGCACGTACACGAGTACTGACTGATGTTGTGGTCTGTCCTGCAATGTGCCCGTGTAATGAAGTGGGTTGTGGTGGGTCCAGTGTTGAGCTAAGTAAACCTTGTGCAATAACATTGCTCATCCTTCGCCCTAGCTTTGATACGTGTGCTGTGTAACATGCATGCTGGTCACATTATACGTTATCGACACGTGCCGTGTAATGAAGTGGGTTGTGGTGAACAATAACACAGCTGTCCAGTGTTGAGCTAAGTAAACCTTGTGCAATAACATTGCTCATCCTTCGCCCTAGCTTTGATACGTGTGCTGTGTAACATGCATGCTGGTCACATTATACGTTATCGACGTGCCGTGTAATGAAGTGGGTTGTGGTGAACAATAACACAGCTGTCCAGTGTTGAGCTAAGTAAACCTTGTGCAATAACATTGCTCATCCTTCGCCCTAGCTTTGATACGTGCTGTGTAACATGCATGCTGGTCACATTATACGTTATCGACACGTGCCGTGTAATGAAGTGGGTTGTGGTGAACAATAACACAGCTGTCCAGTGTTGAGCTAAGTAAACCTTGTGCAATAACATTGCTCATCCTTCGCCCTAGCTTTGATACGTGTGCTGTGTAACATGCATGCTGGTCACATATACGTTATCGACACGTGCCGTGTAATGAAGTGGGTTGTGGTGAACAATAACACAGCTGTCCAGTGTTGAGCTAAGTAAACCTTGTGCAATAACATTGCTCATCCTTCGCCCTAGCTTTGATACGTGTGCTGTGTAACATGCATGCTGGTCACGATATACGTTATCGACACGTGCCGTGTAAGAAGTGGGTTGTGGTGAACAATAACACAGCTGTCAGTGTTGAGCTAAGTAAACCTTGTGCAATAACATTGCTCATCCTTCGCCCTAGCTTTGATACGTGTGCTGTGTAACATGCATGCTGGTCACATTATACGTTATCGACACGTGCCGTGTAATGAAGTGGGTTGTGGTGAACATAACCACAGCTGTCCAGTGTTGAGCT
Source organism: Matsumurasca onukii (assembly GCA_018831715.1). Classification (NCBI taxonomy): domain Eukaryota; kingdom Metazoa; phylum Arthropoda; class Insecta; order Hemiptera; family Cicadellidae; genus Matsumurasca; species Matsumurasca onukii. The sequence continues at coordinate 70,968,968 of CM032060.1, read as the reverse complement.
AAGTAAACCTTGTGCAATAACATTGCTCATCCTTCGCCCTAGCTTTGATACGTGTGCTGTGTAACATGCATGCTGGTCACATTATACGTTATCGACACGTGCCGTGTGTAATGAAGTGGGTTGTAGTGAACAATAACACAGCTGTCCAGTGTTGACCTAAGTAAACCTTGTGCAATAACATTGCTCATCCTTCGCCTAGCTTTGATACGTGTGCTGTGTAACATGCATGCTGGTCACATTATACGTTATCGACACGTGCCGTGTAATGAAGTGGGTTGTGGTGAACAATAACACAGCTGTCCAGTGTTGAGCTAAGTAAACCTTGTGCAATAACATTGCTCATCCTTCGCCAGCTTTGATACGTGTGCTGAGTAACATGCATGCTGGTCACATTATACGTTATCGACACGTGCCGTGTAATGAAGTGGGTTGTGGTGAACAATAACACAGCTGTCAGTGTTGAGCTAAGTAAACCTTGTGCAATAACATTGCTCATCCTTCGCCTAAGCTTTGATACGTGTGCTGTGTAACATGCATGCTGGTCACATTATACGTTATCGACACGTGCCGTGTAATGGGGAAGTGGGTTGTGGTGAACAATAACACAGCTGTCCAGTGTTGAGCTAAGTAAACCTTGTGCAATAACATTGCTCATCCTTCGCCCTAGCTTTGATACGTGTGCTGTGTAACATGCATGCTGGTCACATTATACGTTATCGACACGTGCCGTGTAATGAAGTGGGTTGTGGTGAACAATAACACAGCTGTCCAGTGTTGACCTAAGTAAACCTTGTGCAATAACATTGCTCATCCTTCGCCCTAGCTTTGATACGTGTGCTGTGTAACATGCATGCTGGTCACATTATACGTTATCGACACGTGCCGTGTAATGAAGTGGGTTGTGGTGAACAATAACACAGCTGTCCAGTGAGCTAAGTAAACCTTGTGCAATAACATTGCTCATCCTTCGCCTAGCTTTGATACGTGTGCTGTGTAACATGCATGCTGGTCACGATATACGTTATCGACACGTGCCGTGTAATGAAGTGGGTTGTGGTGAACAATAACACAGCTGTCAGTGTTGAGCTAAGTAAACCTTGTGCAATAACATTGCTCATCCTTCGCCCTAGCTTTGATACGTGTGCTGTGTAACATGCATGCTGGTCACATTATACGTTATCGACACGTGCCGTGTAATGAAGTGGGTTGTGGTGAACAATAACACAGCTGTCCAGTGTTGACCTAAGTAAACCTTGTGCAATAACATTGCTCATCCTTCGCCTAGCTTTGATACGTGTGCTGTGTAACATGCATGCTGGTCACATATACGTTATCGACACGTGCCGTGTAATGAAGTGGGTTGTGGTGAACAATAACACAGCTGTCCAGTGTTGAGCTAAGTAAACCTTGTGCAATAACATTGCTCATCCTTCGCCTAGCTTTGATACGTGTGCTGTGTAACATGCATGCTGGTCATTATACGTTATCGACACGTGCCGTGTAATGAAGTGGGTTGTGGTGAACAATAACACAGCTGTCCAGTGTTGAGCTAAGTAAACCTTGTTGCAATAACATTGCTCATCCTTCGCCCTAGCTTTGATACGTGTGCTGTGTAACATGCATGCTGGTCACATTATACGTTATCGACACGTGCCGTGTAATGAAATTGGGTTGGTTGTAGTGAACAATAACACAGCTGTCAGTGTTGAGCTAAGTAAACCTTGTGCAATAACATTGCTCATCCCCGCCTAGCTTTGATACGTGTGCTGTGTAACATGCATGCTGGTCACATTATACGTTATCGACACGTGCCGTGTAATGAAGTGGGTTGTGGTGAACAATAACACAGCTGTCCAGTGTTGAGCTAAGTAAACCTTGTGCAATAACATTGCTCATCCTTCGCCCTAGCTTTGATACGTGTGCTGTGTAACATGCATGCTGGTCACATTATACGTTATCGACACGTGCCGTGTAATGAAGTGGGTTGTGGTGAAGTAGTGAACAATAACAGCTGTCCAGTGTTGAGCTAAGTAAACCTTGATGCAATAACATTGCTCATCCTTCGCCCTAGCTTTGATACGTGTGCTGTGTAACATGTACATGCTGGTCACATTATACGTTATCGACACGTGCCGTGTAATGAAGTGGGTTGTGGTGAACAATAACACAGCTGTCCAGTGTTGAGCTAAGTAAACCTTGTGCAATAACATTGCTCATCCTTCGCCTAGCTTTGATACGTGTGCTGTGTAACATGCATGCTGGTCACATTATACGTTATCGACACGTGCCGTGTAATGAAGTGGGTTGTGGTGAACAATAACACAGCTGTCAGTGTTGAGCTAAAAACCGTGCAACATTGCTCATCCTTCGCCCTAGCTTTGATACGTGTGCTGTGTAACATGCATGCTGGTCACATTATACGTTATCGACACGTGCCGTGTAATGAAGTGGGTTGTGGTGAACAATAACACAGCTGTCAGTGTTGAGCTAAGTAAACCTTGTGCAATAACATTGCTCATCCTTCGCCCTAGCTTTGATACGTGTGCTGTGTAACATGCATGCTGGTCACATTATACGTTATCGACACGTGCCGTGTGTGAAGTGGGTTGTGGTGAACAATAACACAGCTGTCAGTGTTGAGCTAGAAAACCTTGTGCAATAACATTGCTCATCCTTCGCCCTAGCTTTGATACGTGTGCTGTGTAACATGCATGCTGGTCACATTATACGTTATCGACACGTGCCGTGTAATGAAGTGGGTTGTGGTGAACAATAACACAGCTGTCCAGTGTTGAGCTAAGTAAACCTTTGCAATAACATTGCTCATCCTTCGCCTAGCTTTGATACGTGTTAACTGTGTAACATGCATGCTGGTCACGATACGTTATCGACACGTGCCGTGTAATGAAGTGGGTTGTGGTGAACAATAACACAGCTGTCCAGTGTTGACCTAAGTAAACCTTGTGCAATAACATTGCTCATCCTTCGCCTAGCTTTGATACGTGTGCTGTGTAACATGCATGCTGGTCACATTATACGTTATCGACACGTGCCGTGTAATGAAGTGGGTTGTGGTGAACAATAACACAGCTGTCAGTGTTGAGCTAAGTAAACCTTGTGCAATAACATTGCTCATCCTTCGCCCTAGCTTTGATACGTGTGCTGTGTAACATGCATGCTGGTCACATTATACGTTATCGACACGTGCCGTGTAATAAGGTGGGTTGTGGTGAACAATAACACAGCTGTCCAGTGTTGAGCTAAGTAAACCTTGTAATAACATTGCTCATCCTTCTAGCTTTGATACGTGTGCTGTGCAACATGCATGCTGGTCACGATATACGTTATCGACACGTGCCGTGTAATGAAGTGGGTTGTGGTGAACAATAACACAGCTGTCCAGTGTTGAGCTAAGTAAACCTTGTGCAATAACATTGCTCATCCTTCGCCTAGCTTTGATACGTGTGCTGTGTAACATGCATGCTGGTCACATTATACGTTATCGACACGTGCCGTGTAATGAAGTGGGTTGTGGTGAACAATAACACAGCTGTCCAGTGTTGAGCTAAGTAAACCTTGTGCAATAACATTGCTCATCCTTCGCCTAGCTTTGATACGTGTGCTTGTAACATGCATGCTGGTCACATTATACGTTATCGACACGTGCGTGTAATGAAGTGGGTTGTGGTGTGTGGTGAACAATAACACAGCTGTCCAGTGTGACCTAAGTAAACCTTGCAATAACATTGCTCATCCTTCGCCCTAACTTGATTGTTAGCTGTGTAACATGCATGCTGGTCACATTATACGTTATCGACACGTGCCGTGTAATGAGGTGGGTTGTGGTGAACAATAACACAGCTGTCCAGTGTTGAGCTAAGTAAACCTTGTGCAATAACATTGCTCATCCTCGCTAGCTTTGATACGTGTGCTGTGTAACATGCATGCTGGTCACATTATACGTTATCGACACGTGCCGTGTAATGAAGTGGGTTGTGGTGAACAATAACACAGCTGTCCAGTGTTGAGCTAAGTAAACCTTGTGCAATAACATTGCTCATCCTTCGCCCTAGCTTTGATACGTGTGCTGTGTAACATGCATGCTGGTCACATTATACGTTATCGACACGTGCCGTGTAATGAAGTGGGTTGTGGTGAACAATAACACAGCTGTCCAGTGTTGAGCTAAGTAAACCTTGTGCAATAACATTGCTCATCCTTCTTAGCTTTTGATACGTGTGCTGTGTAACATGCATGCTGGTCACATATACGTTATCGACACGTGCCGTGTAATGAGTGGGTTGTGGTGAACAATAACACAGCTGTCCAGTGTTGAGCTAAGTAAACCTTGTGCAATAACATTGCTCATCCTTCGCCTAGCTTTGATACGTGTGCTGTGTCAACATGCATGCTGGTCACATTATACGTTATCGACACGTGCCGTTGTAATGGAGTGGGTTGTAGTGAACAATAACACAGCTGTCAGTGTTGAGCTAAGTAAACCTTGTGCAATAACATTGCTCATCCTTCGCCCTAGCTTTGATACGTGTGCTGTGTAACATGCATGCTGGTCACATATACGTTATCGACACGTGCCGTGTAATGAAGTGGGTTGTGGTGAACAATAACACAGCTGTCCAGTGTTGACCTAGTAAACCTTGTGCAATAACATTGCTCATCCTTCGCCCTAGCTTTGATACGTGTTACGTAACATGCATGCTGGTCACATATACGTTATCGACACGTGCCGTGTAATAAGTGGGTTGTGGTGAACAATAACACAGCTGTCCAGTGTTGAGCTAAGTAAACCTTGTGCAATAACATTGCTCATCCTTCGCCTAGCTTTGATACGTGTGCTGTGTAACATGCATGCTGGTCACATTATACGTTATCGACACGTGCCGTGTAATGAAGTGGGTTGTGGTGAACAATAACACAGCTGTCCAGTGTTGAGCTAAGTAAACCTTGTGCAATAACATTGCTCATCCTTCGCCCTAGCTTTGATACGTGTGCTGTGTAACATGCATGCTGGTCACATTATACGTTATCGACACGTGCCGTGTAATGAAGTGGGTTGTGGTGAACAATAACACAGCTGTCCAGTGTTGAGCTAAGTAAACCTTGTGCAATAACATTGCTCATCCTTCGCCCTAGCTTTGATACGTGTGCTGTGTAACATGCATGCTGGTCACATTATACGTTATCGACACGTGCCGTGTAATGAAGTGGGTTGTGGTGAACAATAACACAGCTGTCCAGTGTTGAGCTAAGTAAACCTTGTGCAATAACATTGCTCATCCTTCGCCCTAGCTTTGATACGTGTGCTGTGTAACATGCATGCTGGTCACATTATACGTTATCGACACGTGCCGTGTAATGAAGTGGGTTGTGGTGAACAATAACACAGCTGTCCAGTGTTGAGCTAAGAAAAACCTTGTGCAATAACATTGCTCATCCTTCGCCTAGCTTTGATACGTGTGCTGTGTAACATGCATGCTGGTCACATTATACGTTATCGACACGTGCCGTGTAATGAAGTGGGTTGTGGTGAACAATAACACAGCTGTCCAGTGTTGAGCTAAGTAAACCTTGTGCAATAACATTGCTCATCCTTCGCCCTAGCTTTGATACGTGTGCTGTGTAACATGCATGCTGGTCACATTATACGTTATCGACACGTGCCGTGTAATGAAGTGGGTTGTGGTGAACAATAACACAGCTGTCCAGTGTTGAGCTAAGTAAACCTTGTGCAATAACATTGCTCATCCTTCGCCCTAGCTTTGATACGTGTGCTGTGTAACATGCATGCTGGTCACATTATACGTTATCGACGTGCCGTGTAATGAAGTGGGTTGTGGTGGTGAACAATAACACAGCTGTCCAGTGTTGAGCTAAGTAAACCTTGTGCAATAACATTGCTCATCCTTCGCCTAGCTTTGATACGTGTGCTGTGTAACATGCATGCTGGTCACATTATACGTTATCGACACGTGCCGTGTAATGAAGTGGGTTGTGGTGAACAATAACACAGCTGTCCAGTGTTGAGCTAAGTAAACCTTGTGCAATAACATTGCTCATCCTTCGCCCTAGCTTTGATACGTGTGCTGTGTAACATGCATGCTGGTCACATTATACGTTATCGACACGTGCCGTGTAATGAAGTGGGTTGTGGTGAACAATAACACAGCTGTCCAGTGTTGAGCTAAGTAAACCTTGTGCAATAACATTGCTCATCCTTCGCTAGCTTTGATACGTGTGCTGTGTAACATGCATGCTGGTCACATTATACGTTATCGACACGTGCCGTGTAATGAAGTGGGTTGTGGTGAACAATAACACAGCTGTCCAGTGTTGAGCTAAGTAAACCTTGTGCAATAACATTGCTCATCCTTCGCCCTAGCTTTGATACGTGTGCTGTGTAACATGCATGCTGGTCACATTATACGTTATCGACACGCCGTGTAATGAAGTGGGTTGTGGTGAACAATAACACAGCTGTCCAGTGTTGAGCTAAGTAAACCTTGTGCAATAACATTGCTCATCCTTCGCCCTAGCTTTGATACGTGTGCTGTGTAACATGCATGCTGGTCACATTATACGTTATCGACACGTGCCGTGTAATGAAGTGGGTTGTGGTGAACAATAACACAGCTGTCCAGTGTTGAGCTAAGTAAACCTTGTGCAATAACATTGCTCATCCTTCGCCCTAGCTTTGATACGTGTGCTGTGTAACATGCATGCTGGTCACATTATACGTTATCGACACGTGCCGTGTAATGAAGTGGGTTGTGGTGAACAATAACACAGCTGTCCAGTGTTGACTAAGTAAACCTTGTGCAATAACATTGCTCATCCTTCGCCCTAGCTTTGATACGTGTGCTGTGTAACATGCATGCTGGTCACATTATACGTTATCGACGTGCCGTGTAATGAAGTGGGTTGTGGTGAACAATAACACAGCTGTCCAGTGTTGAGCTAAGTAAACCTTGTGCAATAACATTGCTCATCCTTCGCCCTAGCTTTGATACGTGTGCTGTGTAACATGCATGCTGGTCACATTATACGTTATCGACACGTGCCGTGTAATGAAGTGGGTTGTGGTGAACAATAACACAGCTGTCCAGTGTTGACCTAAGTAAACCTTGTGCAACGCTCATCCTTCGCCCTAGCTTTGATACGTGTGCTGTGTAACATGCATGCTGGTCACATTATACGTTATCGACACGTGCCGTGTAATGAAGTGGGTTGTGGTGAACAATAACACAGCTGTCCAGTGTTGACCTGGTAAACCTTGTGCAATAACATTGCTCATCCTTCGCTAGCTTTGATACGTGTGCTGTGTAACATGCATGCTGGTCACATTATACGTTATCGACACGTGCCGTGTAATGAAGTGGGTTGTGGTGAACAATAACACAGCTGTCCAGTGTTGAGCTAAGTAAACCTTGTGCAATAACATTGCTCATCCTTCGCCCTAGCTTTGATACGTGTGCTGTGTAACATGCATGCTGGTCACATTATACGTTATCGACACGTGCCGTGTAATGAAGTGGGTTGTGGTGAACAATAACACAGCTGTCCAGTGTTGAGCTAAGTAAACCTTGTGCAATAACATTGCTCATCCTTCGCTAGCTTTGATACGTGTGCTGTGTAACATGCATGCTGGTCACATTATACGTTATCGACACGTGCCGTGTAATGAAGTGGGTTGTGGTGAACAATAACACAGCTGTCCAGTGTTGAGCTAAGTAAACCTTGTGCAATAACATTGCTCATCCTTCGCCCTAGCTTTGATACGTGTGCTGTAACATGCATGCTGGTCACATTATACGTTATCGACACGTGCCGTGTAATGAAGTGGGTTGTGGTGAACAATAACACAGCTGTCCAGTGTTGAGCTAAGTAAACCTTGTGCAATAACATTGCTCATCCTTCGCCCTAGCTTTGATACGTGTGCTGTGTAACATGCATGCTGGTCACATTATACGTTATCGACACGTGCCGTGTAATGAAGTGGGTTGTGGTGAACAATAACACAGCTGTCCAGTGTTGAGCTAAGTAAACCTTGTGCAATAACATTGCTCATCCTTCGCCCTAGCTTTGATACGTGTGCTGTGTAACATGCATGCTGGTCACATTATACGTTATCGACACGTGCCGTGTAATGAAGTGGGTTGTGGTGAACAATAACACAGCTGTCCAGTGTTGAGCTAAGTAAACCTTGTGCAATAACATTGCTCATCCTTCGCCCTAGCTTTGATACGTGTGCTGTGTAACATGCATGCTGGTCACATTATACGTTATCGACGTGCCGTGTAATGAAGTGGGTTGTGGTGAACAATAACACAGCTGTCCAGTGTTGAGCTAAGTAAACCTTGTGCAATAACATTGCTCATCCTTCGCCCTAGCTTTGATACGTGTGCTGTGTAACATGCATGCTGGTCACATTATACGTTATCGACACGTGCCGTGTAATGAAGTGGGTTGTGGTGAACAATAACACAGCTGTCAGTGTTGAGCTAAGTAAACCTTGTGCAATAACATTGCTCATCCTTCGCCCTAGCTTTGATACGTGTGCTGTGTAACATGCATGCTGGTCACATTATACGTTATCGACACGTGCCGTGTAATGAAGGGTTGTGGTTGTGGTGAACAATAACACAGCTGTCCAGTGTTGAGCTGAGTAAACCTTGTGCAATAACATTGCTCATCCTTCGCCCTAGCTTTGATACGTGCTGTGTAACATGCATGCTGGTCACATTATACGTTATCGACACGTGCCGTGTAATGAAGTGGGTTGTGGTGAACAATAACAGCTGTCCAGTGTTAGCTAAGTAAACCTTGTGCAATAACATCTCATCCTTCGCCCTAGCTTTGACGTGTGCTGTTGTAACATGCATGCTGGTCACATTATACGTTATCGACACGTGCCGTGTAATGAAGTGGGTTGTGGTGAACAATAACACAGCTGTCCAGTGTTGAGCTAAGTAAACCTTGTGCAATAACATTGCTCATCCTTCGCCTAGCTTTGATACGTGTGCTGTAACATGCATGCTGGTCACATTATACGTTATCGACACGTGCCGTGTAATGAAGTGGGTTGTGAACAATAACACAGCTGTCCAGTGTTGAGCTAAGTAAACCTTGTGCAACATTGCTCATCCTTCGCCCTAGCTTTGATACGTGTGCTGTGTAACATGCATGCTGGTCACATTATACGTTATCGACACGTGCCGTGTAATGAAGTGGGTTGTGGTGGGTCCAGTGTTGAGCTAAGTAAACCTTGTGCAATAACATTGCTCATCCTTCGCCCTAGATAGACAGTATATGAAGATATAGTTATATATCAACTTGTATATACTCACGCAAGAATGTAGAATGTATACAGTTGTTGAATGACGTCACAGATTCTCAGGTGGGTTCGCTCACTTAGACCACTTGGCTAAGTTCCACTCTTCTCAGAACACTTGACAGCTCCTCCTGTACGCTCGGGCTCATTTTTACTTGTCTAGGTCTTTATTTCTTAAGACTTAGGCTCTTTTTCTTCTGGACTTTATTTCTTCAATCTTTACTTTCCGAGATGGTTTAGGGATGTAAAAGATATTACGAGCAAAAATCTAATGAGAAGTGTTTCAGGCGTGTTTTTTGAAAATGTCGAACAAACTGTATCTGTTACCTGCAGTAACTCACGTGTAAAGATAAATATAGCACATTACTCTGAAACTCGGTACGTTACTACGTATACAGTGGTGATTTGTACAAAATATCAACTAGCATAGCACTCTTTAGTGAGTGCTAAGATGATTAGTGTGTTAGTTTGAAAGTTCATAATAGTGGCGGAGAGCAATTAAGTAAAAGGAAAGAACGGACTTTTTCAGCCACTTCCGGAGAAAACTACTCCTAACGTTTCGGGTAGTTAGAAACTCCACCCGTCTTCAGAGGACTACACTAATCTAGGAACTACATTTAATTAATATCTTAACTTAAGAACTAACCTAGGACTATTCCAACCAATATTTGAAAATACCACTACATCATAAAAATTGATGGCTTGTCAAAATAACAGTTACAAATATGAACAAGTAAAAAGAGGACACGTTATAGGGATAAAACTACATGTTAGCCTTAACATACAATCAATAGCTGAAAAACACAGAGATGTGGTAAGTAGTTATTAATTAAGAGGATCTCACCCAGACTCGGACCACGAACCTCGCACTACGGGGGGCACGCACTAACATCCCTGTAGGCCGGTAGTTGACAGCCCGGTCTGTAGATGAGTGGTGGGGGAGCGGGTTGGGGAAGTTTGAGGCACACAGACGACGGGGGTTGACGTTTTCATGGGAGAAGCGGCACATTAAAACATATATCATGAAACAAGAAAATATAACACTGCTAAGGCCTAACTGTACGTCGTGTGTGTCTCCATGCTTCGCTCACATGGGCTACCCGAAACGTTAGGAGTAGTTTTCTCCGGAAGTGGCTGGAAAAGTCCGTTCTTTCCTTTTACTTAATATGATTAGTGTCTTTAGATTTATTAATCTAACTACGCCAAGATTTTGAAACTGTATTTACAAAGAGCTCCCTGCGAACAATAATAAACGTCTGTCTTGAAAATGAATAAAATTCACAAATGAGGTAGATAACAACATTATTGCTGCATTTTTATTGCAGTTTACGCCTCTTTTCATATGCGCTAGTTGCTGTTTTTTGACTGATTGTATTACATTTGATGTCGTTAGTTTGGCGACTAAATTTACTAAATAAATAAATTTATACTTGTTAGTTTTGTTTTATAGTGACGGTATAGGGACAAATTATGTCGGGCCCGTGTATTGGTTGAAATATCTTTTTTTATCCTAAGGGACATTTCAACAAAGTATGGCTTGAAAGTTCAAAAACCTTGTATACTATAATTATATACCTGTACACATGTCCTATCTTTAATGCGGTGGGTAAAATTAAATAACCACACCCATTTTTATATGAAATTTTTTTTTTAAATTTGTGACATTTGATTCGACTTACGAATCCCTTTAATTTGATATATCACACACACATCGTATAATTTATTTGACCAACACTGACCCCCTGGATTCTTTTTTTGTGGATCACACCCTAGGTCAACAAAGCTGGTTCGTTTTAATAGTATATTTCATCATTAGGTCCTAAAACTGATTTACTATAAGTCAGTGTCAAAACTCAAAACAAACCCGTTGAACCGGCTAAAAAAAGCCCATTAAAATGATGTTTTGCTCCCTAGGGGAAAAAAGATCATCAAAACAATACATTATTTACCTGGGTGTAAAAGTGACTGTCAATACATGTGTCAAGCAGCTGTGTTCAAAGCAGAATTACTAGAGAGATCAAAGACGTGATGTATAACTAGGGGAAAGACCCTAGTGAGTGGATTAGTAGACGGGGTAGAGGCACCTGTCCTTAGTTTTTAGTGATGCTAAGCGGCCTCATCATTAGTTCTTTCATATTTAAACAAAGTCAGCAGTCTAGAAACATACGACTACTACACGGACTAGCAGATATGTTTTAAATCTGTTCACCTTTTTTTTAGAATTTTGGCCCAATCAAAAAAGAATGGTAATGGAACCATTATAAAGTCAAACTTTTCAAATCAGTGCAAATTAGATGTAAACTATGACCGCTTTAAAAAAATTATGCAAAAACAACAAAAAACTTGCGGCAGGTTAACTCTTTTTTTGAAGTTGGTCAAAAATACAACAACTTTTGACAAGCTAAACTTATGTACTTGCATGAATTGAATTCTCGGATTGACATCATCATTAATTTAATACGGTATTCATTAACATAACAGTACACAGGGTACTGTATGAGTAAACAGCTGAGCGAGTGGTTCAGTTCAACAGCTGATCTGTTTTCTGTTGATCTCCAGAGACTCGCCATGTGTGTCGAAGTGATGACGTCATCACACTTAGCTGCAACAACACACTACACCGGCTCTATTGTTGGCTCTATCAGTTCAGACATGCGTTGCTATTTTAGGACCCAGGTGGATTCAAAGAGGATACCACACTCTTGGTGTGAAAGATGGGGTTTCCCATTCAAAGTTGGAATTTGATCCTTTTTTGATGTACGGAAACTATTTTTTCAGGTGAAAGTCATGGGACAAGTTGTATTGTCAATTTTTTCAGAGTATTTGTAACTATTAATTTAATAGAAAACAAGTATCAAAATTGACTTTTAAATGCAAAGTTCTAGTTTAAATGTTTACCTACTTGTTAATTATTGACAAAATTCAAATCAACTGATTTTTCCGTTAAGCAGATTTTTGTAGTTAAGTCGGCAATAGTAATTAAGTATAATGTTAGACTCAACAGTACTATTATTATTTCTGTGACTTATTAAGGTATCTTTACCCACTATTAACATAAACTAATAATAACCTCGTATACTAAGCGCCAAAGTGGGTTTTATTCGGTTATGTCATTATTTAACCCAATTGGTAAGGTATTCAAGCTACAAAAACCATCACTTGAAAAGTTCAGACATTTGTTATTTTCTAGGGTTCAAGTAAAACACAAATTGTGTGTAAATTAATGCAGTGTATTTACAGGGGAAGCAGTCAGCTGACTGTGGATGAATGATGAAGGTTCAATCCTCTGATCTTGAGTTGAATGATGAATGGCAGCTCTCGAGTGATGATGTTACTCTCCTGTCATCATTTCCATGAACTCTGAAACACACACAGGCATTCACTATTCAGCCCATTCACTCGGATGAAAGGCTAAGCTTGGCTTAAAAGTTACAAACATCGCTCAGGCTACGATACAAAATGTTCTTTGAAAGTTGTCCTAATGTGTTTTGTTTAATCTTTGATACAAAGTATTGAAGGCTTTAGTTTCGCTTGCATGGTATTACTTTGATAACCTCCACTACCTTTTTAGAGGCAAGCTTATTTCCGTTATTTGTTTTATAAATCAAATGATTAAGGCATTTTAACGTATATTTCTATGGAACGATTCTAAAATAGGTTCTGAACCCATTTGCAGTCCATATAGTAACTAATGCAAGATTTCTGTGCTCCGAACCTGAAACAATTTTCTAATTCCATGTATTGTGTATAACTAATGAAATAGTTCAAGATTTGAGAAGTTAGTTGTGTTTAAATTATTTCTTAATTAACAATGCCATAAAAACAATGGTAGTAATAATGGCCAATATGATAGAAAAATATTAATAAATTACAAGATTCCACAGAATCAAAATCTATATAAAACGGATACAACACCATGTAGGCCCATAGAAGCACTACCCTTACCATGTTCCTATTCGAAATGTGGCATGTGTAATGTATTGGGAGAAGATGAACTACCAAATTCATCTCCATATATAGGCTAATTCAAATGTTTTTCCACGTTCTTAAACCACTCTTACGTTTTACTTTAAAGTATTCACTAATAATTGCTGAATTACCGTCGAAGTCCACAGTTCCCGAGCCGTCAGTGTCGATCTCAGCGATCATGCCGTCCAGGTCCTCGGGCTTGAGAGCGTCATCCAGAGCTGCCAGGATCTCTCTCAGCACTTGCGTCGTGATGTAACCGTTACCTGGAGCACAGACAACAGAGCGTATACAAAGATCTAACGGGATAGGGCAAGTGTAGTCGCCGAGTCCATTACCAAGCGCGGTTGCCATATCGTGTAGGTGCCCGGGTGGCGGGTGAGGTGTGCACTCAACAGTGAGACCGATTATACGGCAACCGCGCCCTGTGATGGATGGTGATTGAACTAGCCTTGACTTTGTAACAACGAATTGGACATCTGTAGAGAGTATAATGGTCTCTGTCTGGAACAACATGATAATTTGACAGACTCAATCTAACAGCTTAAAGTACAATATGAGTCTTTATACTAACCGTTCCTAATATAAAGGCCGACAATATAGTGCCACCGTAAGACTATTTCGTTCGAGTAAGTGAGAAAAACACTCATCAAATATTTTTCATTTGCGGAGATAAAACGCCTGATTAAAATCAATCCCAATTATCTGAACTCCAACTATCCGAATCTATGATTTTTAAACACTAGGTACGGTTTTTAAGCTATTACAATCTGCCACTAAAGAGGCAGAATTCCAGAGTAAAGCTCATTTATAAAATAGGTTTTGTCAAATTTCCGGATAAGAAAGTAAATACCCACGGCAAATAAATTGTTGGAAGGGGTCAATATTTCATCGATCCTCTACATCATACATGTTGTTGAGCGTAATTTGCTTTGTTTAAGGATATATACAGTATATTTTGGTAAATCTAATATTTACTCAATGTGCTTCAATAAAACGATTTATCTTCTTTTCCATAAACTGCTGTGCAAAAAACTCAATATTTCCATTGTGACAAAAAAAGGACGAATACATTTTAATTTAACTAAAATAGATTGATAAGACACGCAACTTATTAGCAATCTTTTATTTCCAGAGGTACCAAAGGTTTAACTTTTAGCTGTTCTGCTAGTTCCGCAAATAGTTTCATGCGTTTTTCATGAAAAAGAACTCCTCCGGCTGCCTCCACTTCCTGACGTCTCGTCCGTTCCAGATCGCCGGGAACCAACACAGGCTTGTCAGGATCAGTTGGTTCCAGGCACCGCAAAGTACACATCAAGTCTTTCAAGCGGCTCTCAAATCCAGGAGCAAAACAGGAGACTTTGAGGGCGATGAAACAATGGCCCAAGTTTGCCTGTTTAGTGGGGTTTGCCCAGTTGCGTATATTAGGTCCGTAGTCTCCTCCGCCGAGAATCCCGCAGAGAGTCTCTACAAGCATTGCGAGTCCAAAGCCTTTGTATCCAGAGGTCTTTTCCTCCCCACCCAGGGGCATCAGCGCTGCAGTCTTCAGAGCGAGCTCAGCATCTGTTGTCGGTTTCCCGTCTGGACCTTGGGCCCAACCCAGAGGGATCGGCTCCTTCAGCTTAAAATGAAGCTCAATGTTCCCTATGGCAACAGCTGTGGTAGAAATGTCCAGATAAAAATTATCTTCTTCTACTCCCGGTGCTGCAAACCCCACCGGGTTCGAGCCCAGAGCAGGCACTTTGCTTCTTGTTGGACTCATCACCGGAGACGTGTTGGTTAAAGCCAAACCTATCATATTGTGTTGCAAAGCTTGCGCGCAGTACCATCCTAAGATTCCGCAATGGTTGGAGCCTTTAGCAACTACACAGCCAATGCCAGTCTCTTGGGCCTTGTTGATGGCGAGGCTCATGCAGAAGTTGCCCACCACTGGGCCAAGCCCATTGTTCCCATCCACCCAGGCGGTCGATACAGACTCCTGGATGATGCAAGGCTTAGCTTTACCATCGGTCAGTCCACTCTTCACATCTCGGACGTACCTGTCAAGCCTGTTCAGGCCATGCCCACTGTATCCTCTCTTATCAGCCTCTACAAGAACGTCGGCAAGTGCCACAGCGTGAGATTTTGGAGTTCCTACAGCTCTCATACAGTCGATACAGAAACGCCGTACTTCTTTTAAGGGCACTCTGGACATTTAAACTCGTGAACGCGTTTATTTATTAAA
>CM032060.1:68073696-68093718 GCA_018831715.1 Matsumurasca onukii | reverse complement strand
TGGCTGATTTTTCTTCTTGACAGTATTTTAAATTGGTTTTGTGTTCTCTTAAACAGGTTTTTAATTTTCTTTCAGTTTGTCCAATATATTTCATAACACAGTTATCACATTGAATTTTGTATATGCCTGATTTTCTTCAACAATAATTTTAGTTTTTGATTTGTATATAACATAATAAAAAAATTAAATACCCAGAACAAAATTAAAATTTTTAATCCTTAAAATTATAATTAAAATGATTTTACTAACAGTTTTGTTAGTTAAATAATTAGGTACTTATAGTTTGATATAGATTTTACTCAAAAGCCATACAAAAAATTTATTATTTAATACAGTCGCCTTAGCTTAACATTGTCTACAATATAAACCATGGAAATAAGAAAATGTGTGAGTTAAAGGTAATGTGTTTAAGGTAGTGTTTGGTCTCCTCCAAGGAAGGCTAGTGCAGGAGACCTTACACCTGGAGGAATGTTTGAGAATAGCAATTTTAGCTTTGAAATGGAGTGTGAGGAGATCTTCGAGGAGACCTCCATTGTTGGAGGATGTTCAAGAATAGCAATTTTGGTTGGAGGGGGAGTGTGAGGTTTCCTCAAACTTTGGGAAGCGTTCAAGAATATCGCCCAGAAACATCGTTTCTGAAAGGCCTCACCCAGCAAATAAAACTGCACAGTTGGTTTTTCCAACTTGAATTAATTGTAAATTCCAATTCCAGCTGTCTCCTGATGAACTTATTTAATATTTTTGAGGAAACATTACATGGGTTCACCTAAAGAAATATAATCTATCAAATTTTCTCAATTTTAAAGATAGCCTCGGCTTGTAAATGAATTTGAATAATCATCATTTATTGTTCTAACAGCATTGTTGCCTTTATATACAAGACATGCAAAGAAGACAGTATCATGATTTTATAAATGGTCCTGCTTTGGAGAGTTAATGTTTATAACTACTGTAATCGTAATGAATAATTACATGAGTTTGACAAACATAACTCACCAGCATGTGTCCACTCTGTACTGCTCCGAGCCGCCACCGCTTTGTCAAGAACTCTATCGCTTGAGGTCCAGTCCGATTCTCCATCATAGGAAACTGTTGAAGTACTGTAACTCCCATTTTGCATAAAATGAAAACTGATCCTGATTCCTTTGATGATATTTAAACTTACAGTGAAGTTACTAAATTAAATTTTCAATTCAACCTGAAAAAAACCAAGAAATTATTTTAACACCGTAGATTTAGGAGTACACCTTTTTCAGTATTTTTAGTTGTAGGATAGGAGCAACCCAAAGTTCAATGAGGTTTGTCAACACTGTTTGGAACAATGGTCAAGTTTTAAACAAACTCAAAAATACAGGAAAAGGTATATTAAACCATTTTAGACTAGTATAATTTGTTACACCCATGACACTGTAGTATAACACTGTACAGTGGTGTAAATCACACACCCGCAACTCTGGAGGCACCGATGCACCCTCCGCAACAAAACATAAATTTAAGTACTAATTGAAATACAATTTTGCAAATAAAAAATACTCTAAAATGATAAAATACTGCAAGCCATATTTGCTTGTTGGATGGTAAGTAAAATAGTTAGCCTAGGGTTGGGTTTGAATGGAATGAGATTGAGGCTCTGAGCTGGCATGGACTCGTCCATCGCCCGTCAGGCGTCACCTCTCTCCCTGTACTGTACTCAGCCCTGTACTCTATACAGTATCTGAGTACTGTGAGCGTGTGGCGCATCACAGTCGTGTGATCGCTGATCACAACCACTAGTCACTGATGAGTCATTCAACCACCAATCGCAGGGCACACTGTGTGGGACAATCCAAAATATTTAAATACCAATACTGTATTTAAAAGCGCTCTGTTTTGTCATCATTTTAGCAACAGACCAATATCTCTACTGCTACTTTTAGTATAATATTTGAAAACTGTTCTCAATCAGAATGTGTTCATTTTGAAAGAAATTTAATATTCTGTCAAAAGCCCAATTTGGTTTTACAGAAGGAAAAAGTACTTTAAAAGCTATCAACCTATTTTTGGAATTCACTGTTTCAAATTTAGATGAAAGAAAAATGACGTTGAGTGTCTTTTTGGACCTGTTCAAGACTTGTCGCAGTTACTGTAGCTGTAGTGATTAGTAATGTCTGGGAAACCAAGTGGTAATCAAAGCAGAAAAAAAAAAAAAAACTAAAAGTTTCCTTAAATAAGTTATTTTTTACAACACCTACTCAAACTCAGAATTCAGGTGTAACTGTTAGTTTTGTATAGTATATTATAATATCTGAGAAATAACAATATCATTTAATAATATTAAACCACATGCCAAACTTAAAATTAACTTTTATTTTCCCTCAGGTAATACTGCAGTAAGAAGAAACTAATTTGAAACAAATAACCAATATTTATCAATTTTATTATGAGCCTTTTCAACAGCAAAGCTGCCTTCATCAGATAACCTCACAATTAAATACAAACTTTTTCAAAGTACTGCCTCGCAGCTCATTTGATCTATAACCGCCAAGAGCTGCTACTGTGAGGTCATCATCATTATCACCCATAACAAAGTCACTTGACTGGTTTTGGTTGGTTAGGTATCTTGGTTTAGGGGATGGCTTAGTTAAGCCACTGACACTGTACACCCATTTTCATCAAACTTGGTGCCCTGACTTTGTACAGGCAATTTAATTATTCTCTCCAGCCTAACAAACCTCAAGATGAATCTAGATCAGTTATCAGTAGGAACTATTATTATCCCTATAACACAAGGAGAAACCATCACCTAGATGTGCCATGTTGTTGTAGACTGCGTAAAAAGGTATTATTCCTGAATAGTGACTTTTCTTCTAATAAAAATGTATTTAGCCCAATTAAAAAAGGGGCTCACACTGTTTTTTTTTCTTTTTTTTTGAGGTGAATATAATAAAAGTTATTAAAGTTGGGACTATTTTAAGGTTAGGTTAAGTTAGTTCAGGGTAAATTAGGTTAGGGAAGCTTAGGTTAGTTTTAGTTAAGGTTAGGTTAGTTTAGGCTAGATTTGGTGAGTTAAGGTAATGGTACGTTTTAGCAGTTTTCACCTATTTCCGCTTATTTCCTGTTTGTAAAGAGTCATGTTTGGCCATTTTACAGGATTTGAGCCATAAGTTTCTTAAGAACAATGGTCACTATTCTGGAATTTTACCAGTAAAAAGAAATAATGCTTCCTTCTAGTTGCCATTTGGATGTACCTGAATTTTATGCTTAAGGCCTGCAAAACATTCACTGACTGCAAAACGAAAAAGATTACAATTAAAAGGAAAATAATACAAAACCAGTTAAACAAACCTAAGGCTAGTGCTAGGCAAACTCTTGCTTCATTCAACACTTGAGTCACCGATTTCAGTGTTTGCTAGTACAAATGTGCATGTCTAGACACCAACCTTTTAAAATATAAATATATCTAAGATATAATACAATACCTCATACCCCATAGGCCAAATCACAATACCTAATCATTCAATAGTAAACAAATAACGGTCAAAATCAACCAGTCCGACAGACGACACAAGGATTGTTATCTAAAATGAGGGCAAAATGGGGCATACTTCACGCTCGGTGGGGTATCGAAGTTCAAATAATCGAACGTGATTTTTTCGTCTGTTTTGGCTGTTCAAATGTTCGAAAACAGGCTGCGCTCAAATTGTCGAAGATTTTGGCGCTCATCTGATCGAATTGAAATTTGTCCCCGTATTATCTCGGCTGCATTACCCTGTGAACTATTTTCACTCTCCACAACCCTTAACATACCCGTTCAAGCTCAAAGTAGGTTAGAAACTTGGATATTGGAGAATTAGTAGGTATAGGTCACAGAGTATTTATTTTACAGAAAGTCGGCGACTCGGTGGTCCAGGGCATCTACTACGTAGGGTTATAGACTAAGTCGCTGAGCTGAGGGAGACTGCTGTCCCATTCTCTTCCTCATTTTAATTATTGTTCAGCCAATCTAGTCGAATATAAAACCCTACCTATTAAGGCTCAGGATATGCATGTTTGTAATGGTTTACTTGCGACTTTGCAAACTCTAAAAACGCCAATTTTAAAGATTTTAAATGGTTGTATGTCCAGCGGGGCCTGATCCGCGAATAAACACCGAGCTATATAGTAAAGACGTCAACGATAGAGTGAGTGCGGGTCCAACTCTGAATACCACTCATATCATTGAATAAAATCATTAGGTGCAGAAGTATAATATTAAAGTCAATAATAAAATGTGCAAACAACGTTTCAATAATATTTTGGAGTTTAAATGTAACATTTGAATAGATTTTATATCGATAAAATTTCTGTGGAAGCTGCAAAATAATAATGAAGCTGCTGCATTTAAACACTAAAACGTTTATCTTCGTTATACAATAATTAGTTTTCTTTCAAAATTTAGAACTTGATATTCATACAAAATTAAAGACAAATAATCTTTGAAATACATTAATTTTGTAATCAAGATTTTAACGGGTTTTTGAATTGCAGCAATACAGACTCTTTGCTTAATTAAAAACTATCAAAAAAGAACTATTAACTAGGTCTAATAGTTAAGGCTTAAATATGCGTATCTTTTACTTCACAAGCAGAACTGATACTTGGGAGATTAGGTATATCTGAATATTACAGAGATGACATTCTGAGCGTCACAGAAATTAAAAAGATTTACTGGGCATTTTTTACTTACTTTTTTATGTTGAATTCGGTTCTGCATTGCGCTCTACACATTTTTGTGACACCCTGTATGTATTATTAAAATAACTGTACCAAATAATTATATAGTTTGTCTTTGATAATTATATTAAATCTATTCTTTCATATTGAAACACTCTGTATAACTGTGTTGGTATGAAACGAACTACTGCCTGATTTAATAAAATAGTAGCACCTATCACAAAACCCTTAAATATCTTGACTTGATTTCAATTCAAATCTTCTGATCATCTTATAGATGTTTCTGTTAAACAACTATAAAGCATGGCCCATTATAACAACCAACAACTAAAACATGTGTAATTTATTTTGT
Organism: Matsumurasca onukii; assembly: GCA_018831715.1. Taxonomy (NCBI): domain Eukaryota; kingdom Metazoa; phylum Arthropoda; class Insecta; order Hemiptera; family Cicadellidae; genus Matsumurasca; species Matsumurasca onukii. The sequence goes on along the minus strand of CM032060.1, from coordinate 68,088,674 downwards.
TCGATCAAGCGAATTATACAAAGCTGAAACTCACATCATGCAATGGACCAATTTTAATTTAGATTTCAGACGAGCCTACCAGGCTTTGATTGAAGGCTCAAATATTTCACAAATGAACCACTTGTGGTCGGGAACAAACAAATACCAGTCAACAGTGTGTTGTGTCAAACTCAGTCGCCCGTTGTTTGGTCAAATGCAAACTATCAGTTATTCAAACAGAGTTTAGTGTTGTAATCTAACTAACTGTAATCTACTGTAATTATAGCATGTAAAGCACTCTGGGAACAATTTAAGTGTTCTCCATTGAACTAATGCTCCCAGGGTGCCTCAGAGTTTGTCGTCTTTCCTATTTCATGTTTTACATTCGTGTTTGTAAACATTGCGATCAACGTTATCAGTGTTGTAATATTGTATTATTGATCGATGATTTGTTTTGACACGTCTCAAACAACCTTTCGTAGAGGATTACGTATCATTTCGTCTAGTGGTGTTTTGTCAATCCCTAGAAAGGAGCTACCCAAAATATGCACAAATGAACAAACTAATGATGTGGCGTTTTCTCAACCCGAAATTTAGACGAGGGTTGGGAATTACGACGCAGTTAGCAGGTGGAAAGCAGGTAGGCGGTGATGTCACTGACCGGTGACGGTACGGTACACTGTTGTCGGTGCCTCATTTTTATCATATTTTGGAGCGAGTTATTGGACTTCGCAGTTAGGGAAAATATTTTAAAAATTTGACAGTAGATTCGGATGTGGTCGTCGTACTTAAAAGTATCATTGTCCGTACTCTCACGTCAAAACTTCTGGATACCATTCCTGATTAGCCAAAAACTTTAGGGATATGAAGAGTATACAAACGTTCTCTGTGTCCGAAGTTTTTGGGGTTATGGTGATAAAATAGAACGAAATACATGAAATGCGAGCGAGATGAAAGAGAGGCAAGCGAAGCAATATGCTAGAAATGTTTGAATGTGTGCTTTACCATTCGGTCAAATCACGCTATAATCACTTCAACGGTGCTTGAGCGCTTATCTTGGTGCCGGCTTAATTTATATTACACTTACAGTTGTTTTTTGTTTGTCATGCTGAGTCGGTTTAATATAGGCCTACTTCATGTAAATAAAATGCAATACATTACTGTCAGTATAGCGACTTTTACGCTTCCAAATCCGTACTAACAGTACTTAGGTTATTAAATGTTACTGAAAAATATAGCCGAAAAGTACTACACTCTAATTGCGTGGATATTTGGTTAGAATATGTTGTACAAAAACAATATTAGAAAAACTATGAGCAAAACAGATCCATTGTGCTAACAACGGGGTTACTCCTTATCTGAACACCCAAATTGTAATTGTATGTTTGACCTGTCAAATGTTCGACTTGACCAAACACCACGAGTGCGCAGGTAGGTAGGTACTTACGAATCCTCAATTCCACTAAATGTTATGGTTGAGGATATTGAAACGGAAATCACGCACTCTGGGAACAATATTAGTGTTCTCCATTGAACTAATGCTTCCAGGGTGCCTCACAGTTTTTGTTTTTTTCCTATTTAATGTTTTATATTCGTGTTTGTAAACATTGCGTTCAACGTTTTCGAACAATGTTGTAAAATTAATCGCCCACACTTTATGATAAGATGTGCAATGCCATTTGAGTACATACGTATCTTCAAGCCGTTTAAGTTTTTTAATGTTAGGCCTATTACAACAATTGGGTTTTAGGAAAACTTAAAATATCTTTCCATGGTTCTTTAAAATGGGGTCAAATAATCTCCAGGAAAATATAAAGCTTTGATAGCCTAAACTAGGACTAATTAAGAGGATAATCAAATTATTTAAAATAAGGTACAATGTTCTTACCGTTACTATTTAAGCACATATACTACTGAACATGAGCGTGAATGATTGTACTTATATAAGTTTAACTTATATTGTTGAAATAAAATAACGTATATTTTTTCCGAAAGGATTACGTTAGCAATTTAAGCACATGTTGATTAAACTCTTTAAACCTCCAATTGCCACCGTTAAAAGTGAAAGTTGAAGATGATCCGAATTGCCCCCTCGTGAACATGGATGAGCAACTACAGTAAGCATTGCCACATCTTTGACACGCGGTCCCTACTGCTTCCACTGTTTACCATGAGTCACTCAGTACGAGTTAATTATTTTGGAAACTTAACCTGACCCAAAAGCAAACAATGCTTCACCATACTACGCTCTCTTTTTAATTATAGAATAATTTGTCAATAGGTTAATTTCTTTAACATTTAATTTCAAACAGTTATTGTATAGTAGCCTCTCTCTACACGTCTAAAACTGTACAATATTGCCCGGGCACAAAATCCTATGTTTGGCAGTGGCGTAGCCAGGATTCATTTTCGGAGGAGAGCTGGGAGGTTTGCAAGGGTCCTACCCGAAAACTTTAAATCTAGACTTGAAATGGTGCATTTTAGGCTGATTCCGACGTCTAATTCGTATACTAGGACAGGTATATAAGACAATACACGGGTTATAAAACAAGAAATCAAATTGTTAGTCAACATGAGAAACTAAGAAAATATTTTAATAATGAAATCAAAATGTAATACTACATTTTTAGTCATGAGACATGAGGACTAAATTTAACTTGAAATTTTTTGATTGTTGGGTGCGTTTTCTTATTATATGCTCCCCGGAAAAATGTGTAGGTAATTTCAGACTAATTTTACAATAGATATCTGCCATGAATGACATGTGTCTGCAGAGTCGGGTGCCGGATAGCTGTCAGAACCGCCTGTCAACGGCGAAGTGAAGCGTACAATAATTGCTCATCGATGTTCACGGGGTGGAAATTCGGATCACCTCGAACTTTCGCTTTTAGGGGTTGTAGTTGAAATTCAGCCGGTACTAGGTAGGTAGGTGGTTACTTATCTTCCACTAAATGTTATGGCTGAGGGGTTTTCCGAATCACCACTTGACGAAATGCATGTCACTACATCGCGGTATATATCATAAAGATATCATAAAGATTGATATCATTAAAGCTTACCATAACTAATCCCTCTACGACTATATCACTACCTAGCTGTGTAGGCCTCATACCTACCACACAGAGTAAGAAGGGTTATCACGCATTGATACTGCAGTAGTTGTGACAGTGTTGTTGTTCGGTGCTTCCAGCTGTTAACATGGATAAGGAAAGTAAACACAAGAGTACTCTCCGGTCTACGAGTGCACAAGTGAGTTGTTCGTACAAGATTTATAAGCCTATGTGCCGTTTTAAAAATTTCAAACTTCAAAATAACTCGTTAATTTAACGATAGGAATTATTTGACCCCGAGTTTTAAAAGTCCGATTCCTATCACTGGTTATACCTACACTGAAATTCCAAAGAAATAAGGAAAAGAGCCTAGATACCTAAATCCTGGATCTGGTCTAACTTAGGCATAGCCTAAATACCTACGCCAAAATCAAAGTAGTATCTATAAAATTAGTTAAAGTCGGTTTCCCCCAAATTTAGAACAGTAAATCCTTATACTAGTACTAGTGTACAATACTGTTATTATGTCCACTAAATGGCTTTTAGGACCAAAACAAAAGTACTCCTTTAACAGCTAACATGGGAAACTTTAACAATGACATGTACTATGTTTAAAGTTGTTTTGAACTCTTATTATTGTGTAAAGGTTTGTGACGGGTATTTCGGGGAGTCGCACCGAGAGACGTTTTATGACCAACACTAATCCTCGATAATTAGGGTCTAATCCTCGACCAGTTGCTAACGTACCCAGGAACAGTATCCAGACAGTGAGGATGGAGTGTGAGAAGGACTGTCACAGACTTATGGCCTGTCACTCATATTAGTTTATTCATGCGGGCAGACAATTGCCGACCCATCTTGCACTCCGATGACTCATCCGTTTGGAGAAAACAGGACAACTTCCCTCTAGCTAACTATGGCATCTTTAAGCTTATGTGTCGTAGGTACTAAGACAAAAACTAGGACACATTGAAAGAGTGTGTGGGAGATATTCTCTTGTCCTTCCATTGAAAAATGCCTAAGGCAATTGTGGCTGGTTAAGCTATCAGTCAGAGTGCACCTGTCGTTGGCCGTAGAAGTGCTTAATTTATCTGTTTATTTTATTCCTGGTGAGAAATGGCTATCGGCGTACGGATGCTTAAGTGGTAGAATTCGAATGAATGAGCCAGTATGACTAAAAATTGTATGTATGAATGAATTCTTAATCTATATTTATAAAAGACTTTGTCCTGACTAACTGACTCACTCGCTCACTCACTCATCATCGCTGAGCCAAAACTACAAGGCCTAGAAACTTGAAATGTTGTATGAACACCCACTTTTACAGTATAAGCACCCACTAAGAAAGGATTGTTCTAAATTCTAAAATTTAGGTTAGTTTTTGGGGGGTTCAATTTTGGGAAAACTACCTTCGAATTTCTTTTCTTTGACATTCAGAGCACTGGGAATTTCTTCACTTTGAAATTCAGAGCACTGGGAATTTCTTCACTTCGACATTCAGAGCACTAGGAAAAAATTAAATAATTTTGAACGGTGCAGGATGAACGCACCAAATTTTACAGGCCTTTTTTAGGGACTATAACCCCATTTGTTTGTATCTTTCTAAACAAATGTTGGCCCGATGGCGCACGTGGGGTGCGATCCGTTGGGGGTTAGAAGAACGAATTTTTAAATCCCGTAGCGTACGTAGCACGGGTACTGGCAGCTAGTGTAAGTATAAGTGACAAAAATGTAGCTCTCAAAATATTTCAAACATGGCGATTTTAGTCAATGTATGTTGTTTACGAAATAAAACAGGTAATTATTTATTTTGTTCCGTGTGCTCTGATGGTTGCTACTGGAAATAGCCATCAATTTATTTCCAGACAAATATTGTATTATTTAACTTACATGTAAGTATTGCAAATAAACTTCATTATTTCATTGTAGGTGGTAGCGACCTTGGCATTCAACACTCTGATGGTAAATGTTGCTATGATCACCAGCATGCCAGTGATTGTGATTGGGGCTCTCAGAATACAAGGTCACGAACTCTACTTGACAGAAGAGCAAGCCTCTTGGTTTGGTAGGTACTAAAATTAAAAGCTGTACACTAAAGCAATTACGAGTATTAAGGTTTGACATTAACTTTCGGGGTTCGTTTCGTTTTTAATATTATTTGATAGTTCGTTGAAAATTGTAACGGGTGAGCCAAAAAACAGGGACATTTTTGAAATGAAACGAGTCAATAACAAAACATAGGTTAATGTTACAAACCACACTAAAAAAGACACATTGTATTGCCATTTTTACTTATGGAAGATAATGTATTCCAAGTGACGTCCTTCCTCATTCACGCAGGCCTCCCATATTTTTTGCTTACCTGTGCAATCTCCGTAACAAGGATAGAGGAATCGAAGCGATTTGGCGTTTTATGCAGTGCTTCAATTCAGGAACGGTCTGGGGCTTTAAAACTAACACTTTACTCTTTAGAAAGCTCCACATATCCACAGCAAGAGGAGTGTTCCGAATGGCACCGTGGCGGCCGATGTTGAAATGAGCTCGAAACTGACGTTGAGCAGAAAAACGTTTCATTACACTTAAAAAATGTTTCTATTACAAATGCACGATGATGCGCTGAACATTAATTTGCCACATCAATGAAATAATCAGCGGCCATAATAGCTGATAAATAACAGATTAATATTGTCCCTGTTTTTTTTTTGGCTCACGCAGTACTTCCTTTTTCAGTCGCCAATGATTCATAAATTGTTGTGTTATGTTGCTTTCTTCTAAAATCTAAATTATTGTTTGTTGAATCTTGTCAAGTAACTATGAATCTCTATTCCAATAAGTAGGTTTGATTTGAATTTTGTAAAAGGTGAGGTTTTCGTCATTTAAATAGAGAGGGTAATGTTCTTTGAATAGTTCTCTGCAGGATTCTTCGGAATAGATATTTCCGATAATTCGTATGGTTTTTTGTAGTACAAATAATTTGTAAAGTCTTGTTTAGAACAACCTCCCCATATTATTATTGTGTATGAAAGAATATGGTGTATAGGTCCTAAGTATGCAGTTCGAAGAACATGTGTTGTACAATATTATTGTTAAAAATCTCTTTAATTTTGTTTAAATCTCCCCACTGTTGCATATTAATCAACATCTACAGATGTAACTGTTGGTTTTCATCAGTGTGAACTCTAACTTTTCTATACGCTAAAGCTTCTTTAGATGGGGAAAATTTGTGGTTCAAGACCACGCGCACGTCAACCCTTTGGTTTATTGTGCTGGCTCCTGTTCTCCTAATTAGGCAGCCCCACCCCCGTTTGCTTACAAAGCTCGAGATCGCGCTACCCAATTCTGATGGGTGTAACTCCTGCCAAAAAGCTTCTTTGATTATCATATAGTTTATCTTTGAGCCATTAAATAATATGGTATAGAAATCAAATTAAAGTCAAATAAACCAATATTTAAAATTTTAATACATGAGGCCTTTCGATCAGCAAAGCTGTCTTCGTCAGATAACCTCAAAATTCAAAATTATAAAAGTGCTATAAACATAAATATTTTAAAGAGTATAAACATATGGTACAAAAGCCCTTCAAAAGGCCTCATGTACTAAAATTTTAAATATCGGTTTATTTGACTTCAGATTAATTTCTAAAACAATCTAATAATCGAGCTTATGCCTAAAAAATATTAACATGGCGTTTGACTAATAACAATTATTCAAGACTTTGTAATAACATAGTTGGTGATGTGTTCAAAACTACTGGTCCGAGAACCGAGCCCTGAGGTACCCGTATTAATCGCCAAATTACAAAAATATAAATGTAAGAGTAACCTATGCCAATCAATAACAGACCAGCAGCAGGCTGACCAACTACGAAAACAGGAAACCCCCTCGCTTAGCGCAGCCTAAACACCATCAATGTATGCTTCTGTGGGTTTCAGGAGGGATTATCTTCATGGTGCAGCCCCTGGGCAGTGTCATCTCCGGGTTCCTGCAGGATCTCCTGGGCAGGAAAACTTGCATGATGATGGTGAATATCCCAGAGCTGATTGGTTGGCTGATGCTCTACTTCGCTTCATCGGTGAGGGTGTTGTTTGCTGCCGCCATTGTCTTAGGTAGGAGCCATTTTGGGAATTGAGTATCCTAAATCATGAGCAAGTAATCTTTGTTTGAGGCATACTTTCGGTTATAAAAGGAACATAAATAAGACAAACGACTGCTGGTAACAACTTACATGCTCTCGGGAAAACGTATCGGTGTTTTTAGAATATGTTGCTTTGTTGTTGCGTTTCATGAATAAATTATTATACAGTTTGAAAACTGCCATAAACAATATAGGCAGCCAAAAGGTGTTCTGGACACTTTATGTTTACTTTTGACTGTTTGGACTTCTTACTCAAACGTCATCATTACAGTCAACATACATACGTACTCCACTGCGTATAAAACTGGTCTGGTTAAGTGATTAACTATTCTGATGGCACATCGTTACATAGTAATTCCTTGTCACACTCTTACATTAAAAAGTATGCAACGACATATTTTTAAATCCAATTTTTTAAAAATCAGTCAGCGTAATAAACACGAGTAATCGTGAATATCTGTTTGTCATGTACTCGTCATAAACCGTAGTTTATAACGCTCAATAAATAGGGTAAACAGCCATTATAATCCTATAATTTGCTTATCGATGTTCTCCTAGGCCTTCTACTACAACGAGATAGGATAAGTTCAGCAAGATAAGATTTCAACAAAATAATAAGTGGATCTATATTCGTAAGCATATTCGTGACGTGGTATTTCGTCAAGTGGTGATTCGGAAAACCACTCAACCATAACATTTAGTGGAATTGAGGATTAGTAACTACCTACCTACCTGCGCACTCGTGGTGTTTCGTCATGTCGAACATTTGACAGGTGTACAATACTGTACTGTTTTTCACGGGTACGAATAATAAGGCGTCAGTCTTTGTTAACTCACTATTTATTCACAGTCTAGTTCTAATTACACTAATATTTTATTTTATTTATTTTTAAAACCTTATTTCTAAGGTATAAAACGTACATTATACAATCTTACTTAAGAGCTTAAAAATAAATTCTTGCAGGTTAAATGTCCAAATTGTACAAGCACTTTTCAACCAACCAATTTTTCAATATTGTCTTAAAAAGATTTTTATTTTCAAACGCCACGTCTTGAATGGATTTAGGCAGTTTCTTTCTTTCAGTTAGGCTTTTTGCCCATATAAAATGGAATTCTTTCGTAATATTTACAGTTATGATTTTGACTTGAAACCAATTTTGGTCTTGTATTGTAATTCTGGATTGAATTTTGAACTAATAAGTCTTCATTTATAATATACAGTACAGTTTCATAAACATAAATACTTGGTACTGTTAATACTTTGTTGGATTTAAAAATGTCTCTACAATGTTCTCTTTTAGGTTTATTTTCTTTATACTTATTTCATTGCTCTTTTTTGCAGTAAAATTTTTTTGGAGATTTTCAATGATGATGATTCTCAAAGTACAAATGGAATATGTAATGTGATAGTAAAAGTAGCTATAGTAGCATTGTAAAGAAAGTCGTTTACATCCTAATTTTGAAATTAATCGAATTACTCGTATATAAAGTAAAGTAGATAATTTTGAAGCAAGTTTATTTATGTGTTTATTCGAGTTCAAGTAATCATCAAATATGACTTTTAAAAGTTTTGTTGAGGTGACTTCTTGCAATAAACATTCGTCTAAAATTAAATTTGGTGGATCTTCATAAGTTGTTATTCTATAATTAGTTTTGAAGTAAATATATTATGTTTTCTTTTGGTTGATATATAATCCAATGGTGTTAAAATATTGAGCCACAGAATTTACAAGTGTAAGTGTATCTAATTCAAGTTTGTCATTGGTTTTCTTAAAGTTTAAATTTAATATTAAACTCAATTAATTATTAACTTAATGGCTACAAACTATTACACTTTGTACAGTTCCTTATTACACTATTTGCACTTTACAATCAATTCACACTCCGACGCGAAGTCCGTTCACTCACTTGTCCTTGAAGCACTCTTCAGTCGGGGATCCCACGATGGGTGACGATCCTTCGAAGATCACTCACAGCTGATGATCGCAGTGGGCACAATGAAAACCACTGACACCGAGATTCTGGTTGATCTGGGATATCTTCCTTCCACTGAAGTCTCTGGGATCAAATGTACACATAGGTCTCCATGGCCATGTTCCTGAAGATGTTTTCAATCACTCTTCACCCTCACCACTCGAGTCCATCCAGATCACACCAGTTTTCGTATGGCAAGTTTACGGATGCCTATCGAATCAGGTTTGGCACAGATCCGTCAGACTCCTGACCACTGACTCGTATGTTGGCTTCCCATGCGACCATTTCTTCGTCACCAGGTAGAAAAGATGACGCTCACCATTCCTTAAATGCAGAGTCTTTCCTACAGCTGGGTCCTGGGACTTCAGTTCTTCCTCTCCCGGACTTGCTCTGAATACGCGGGCAATTTCCTCCCGACATGCTCAAATCCTGAGCTGCACAGTGGACGAGCGCATATCTTTGGAGCTTTGAAGAAATCTTGGTAAACGATCCTGCTTACTCCAAGATGTTGCCCATTTCTGGGATCTTCCTCGTCCTTTTTGGTCGATGCTTCTTCCGGTGTACAAGCGAGGACCCTCTGCTCTTCCTGAACCTCATTGTCTCCTTTATAGGGCACCAGCCAATTTTTGTGGACGATCCGAGGTTTCCCATGCGGTGGCTTTTTAATCCTGTAGTGAGACATTTATCCAGGTGACAACTTCATATGGCCCGTCCAGGGCGGTGCGAGCATGCATGCGCCTCGAGCAGACTCAACAGCGCTCCCGGTGGTGGTCTGGTGAAGGACCCAAGCGCGAGGTAGGCTCCGCCACTCCCCTTAAAATGTTTGAAATTTCAAAGCAAAATAACGTGTTTGAAGCGTGTTTAAGTGGGTTTAGTGTTAACTCGTTATAACAAAATAACTGACTACATCACCAGTAACATGACTATGAATGGAAAGTATTATTTTTAATATAATTCACTCGCGTGTCCTTGAAGCACTCGGGAATCCAACGATGTGTGACGATTCTCGAAGATCACTCACAGCTGATGTTGCAGCGGGCACAATGAAAACCACTGACACCGAGAATTTACACTGACACTGTTCTCCACTAGGGATATGACCCTGTATGCTCACACAGCACTTACACTTTCACGAGAGTGCAGGCCTATTACACAGACTTGCTCTGAACTGAACTGAACTGCTGGGTCTCCTAAGCGGGTTTATATATCCGTAGAACATTCTCAGAGCTTCTCCAAAGTCCTAGAATATCACGTGACTAGGCTCTCAGCCAATAGGATTGAAGTTCTAATTCGTTCGATGTTTAGGGCGTGCATTCAACTGTAACAAACGGGCAATATACCTGTCAGTCAATTGGGTCTCAATTCGCAGGTTCAATGAAGCGGGGTAGGTCGAGCGTCTGCCATTATACAACTAATTGGGTGTTCAGATAAGGTGTAAACCCGTTGTTAGCCCAATGGATCTGTTTTGCTCATAGTTTTCCTAATATCGAAGATTTTTAGCCAGTTTTCTAACCAAATATCCTACGCAATCTGAGTGTAAGTTCATTTTATTTACATGAAGTAGGTTATATTAAACCAACTCAGCATGTAAAAACAACTGTAAATTTAATATAAACCAGGCCGGCTGCAAGCTAAGCGCTCAAGCACCGTTAGACGATGATTTGACCGAATGGTAAAGCATTCAAATATTTCTAGCCTTTTGCTCGCTTCGCCTCTTTCATCTCACTTTCGCATTTCGTTGTATCTCGTTCTTTTATCATCATAACCCCCTCAAAACATAACTTCGGACACAGAAAATATATACAAGTCATATTCCTGAAGTGTTTAGGGCTAATCAGGAATGGTACCGGAAGTTATGGCGTGAAAGTACGACAATAATACTTTTAAGTTGAGTGAAAACACCAGACAACCACATCCGAATCTACCATCAAATTTTTTAAAATTTTTCCCTCACTCTGAGAGTCAATAACTCGGCTCCAAAATATGAGTAAAAATGAGGCCGACAAATGTACGTCACGGTCAGTGGCATCATTTAGCCTAGTTGCTCTTCACCTGCAAACTGCGTCGTAATTCCGACCCTCGTCAAAATTTCAGGTTGACAAAACGCCACATCATTAGTTAGCGCCATGGTTCATGTGTAAAGTAATTTTGGGTAGATTTAAGCTCCTTTCTAGTGATTGACAAAACCACTAGACAACAATATACGCAACCAAGCATATTGAGTATTGTTTATGTAATATAGCTGTTGTTTCAAAGTTCATTTTCCAAACTAATAGATTTTATTGGTAACAAATCATTGTGCTAGCACAAAAATGTTAGGCTTAAGTCAATAACCGTTTAGTTTATATGAGACTTGCCAGTGGTAATAGGGCTTTTATTTTTTAATGTCAAAACTACGGTAATATACTTGGTGACAGCGAAAATGTTAATTTAAATATTGATACCATATGGGACTTTACTAGGTCTGATATGTAGGCTTCATGGAGGCACCGGTATGTCACATAGGCGAGATCAGCGAGCCCAGGCTGAAGGAGTACTCAGCACATTCGGGGCATTCTTCTTCAACCTTGGCATCATCTCTGTCAGCAGCCTCGGCGCCGCTGACTGGAGGACCATGGTGCTTATCGCTCAGTGCACCAGTCATCTCCTGCTGCTTTCTCTGGTACATAACTGTTGATACAGGATATATACCGTAGCCGAACTTGTTAAAACATGTTTTTAACTTTTGACAGGTATCTGGTGATATGTGCACTAACTATTAATGGTATTAAATCCACACTTCTCTCATTTATTTTATGATTTTACGGTTGGATATTTCCTTTGACACAAGGTTTAAATTCCTGAATGCTTTCCTTAAATAACAGATCCTTTAATACTTTGTTATCTCCCCAGCCTCTTTCTTCTCAGTATTTTTATACTCTCAAAAGCCTTCAGCCAAACTATATTTTCCTTGCAATAATTTAGTTCAACCTGCTGGCTACTGATAGTACCTTTTTAAACTTCTCTGTCTGGCGGCATTCCTTAATCTACGTTTTATTAATTCTTTCTTCAGCATTTTCCAAACCTTTTTTCCTGGTAGTTTTCTATCCATTATATTTCATTACAAGGTCCTAAGAAGTTGGGTTTTTTGTCAAAGACACTTTTCTTGACAAGTGATAAACCATACGTTTTGTTTATTAAATATTGCAGTGTAAATATACAATAAATGGTCTTGTATTATAAAGGAATTTAAGTAAACATTGTTTTGAACTCAGTAGTCTGAACTATATTGTTTTGAAGAAACAGCTGTTGCACTGATTTACTACAAGTGGTGCTAACGTTCAGAACAATTTTGTCGAATCAGCTTTCGTCCATGCACAAAAAATCATTAAAATGATATTCTTCTCCCTATAAAGAAAAACCATCAAAAATAGTATATTTCATCAATATGAGCGAATGATGAGGTCGATACCTTTGCCATGGTAGAAAACAATATTGAGAAATAAATTTCAAAATCTGTTTAATATTTTAAAGAAACTGGAAGTAAACAGTGTTTTGAACTTAGCAGTCCGATCTATTGTTTTGAAGAATCAAAGCAAACACTGATTTACTATATATTTAAGTCAGTGTTAAAATTAAAATAAACTTGTTGAAACTGCTGATGACCATAACCTCAAAAGATAGTTATAAAATGATCTTTTTTCTCCATAGGGAGAAAAAAATCGTCAAAAGAATCCTTCGTTTACCTGGTTTAAAGTGACGCTTTATCACCAATACATGTGTCAAAAGTAGCTATTTTTTAGAGATGAGAAAAAAAATAGTGTTCATCCTGTTTACGGTAACTTATTTTACCTATCTCATTGGTCGCCATAAACTAATTTAGTTTTAGTCATTTAGATATCGATTGCATTTCTCTTGTTACCAGCATTTACCTATACTGTCTCCACATAACGTGCTTGTCATTTCCGTTTACCTCGTTTCTCTTTTACCCATTTATCTAATTAGTGTAACCATGAACTACCTTAGAAATTGGTTCATTTCTTCTGAAAACTGCATGAACACCCCTAATACCAAGCAAACAAAAGCATTTTTTAAAATACGCTATTCATCTTAAATTAAAAGCAACGTAACTATAAATTTAAATTCAGAAAGTTGTCATTTTTACAGTTAAAATAGAAACTACTATTACGAGAGGTCTGTTACTTGTTGCCCTTGCAGGTGCCTGACTCGCCGGCGTGGCTGGTGTCCAAGGGGAAGTTGATAGAGGCCCAGAAAGACGCCAGTGGCTGCGAGGTTGGGTCCCCGGCAGCAATCCGGCAGGAGCTAGAACACTCTGGTGGCCTATGTCAATGAGACCTCGAACAGTGCGGGCAGTGAACCGTGCAGAGTACGCACACGTCAATTCTAAACAAGGTAGTTCACACTGGGAGTGATCATCTATTGTTATGTTCCTTAAAATACCGGTGATTACCAATGAAATAGACAGTTTGGATAAGCTTGTGAAAAATGTATTATTTCAAATTGTAGATTATTACTTACATGATTATATAGAAGGATTCTTTAAAGATTTTATTGAAAATATTTATTCGGTTACTGACAATGGTTCTTGGAAGAAGAACGGCCCGAACACCTTTTCACAAGATAAAACGCAAAATACGTTCACTTTAAGAGAATCGCGTATATGCTGTACAGTCTCTCTTGGGTTTTCTATTTTCCATAATCGTACATTAGGTCTATTAAGTTGTACACTAATGTGAAATGTGCATTCATCACTGAAAATTAGGCGATTAAACAATGCGTCGACATTCTCAAGACGATGTTGCATCTCCTGACAAAAACTTGGACGTATACAACTTGATCATTGTCATTTAAACTTTGTATTAACTGTAATTTATAAGGTGTCATTTTCAAACATTTCTGCAGAATTTTCCACCATAATTTGTACCAACATAAACTTTAAGAAATTCCCCAAAACCTATATCACTTACTATGTTGAAATACACTAGTAAATTTGATAAATGCTATTGAAGTTGTCTATTTCATTTGTAATGGTACACCAATTTCTTTTTTTTCTACATACGCTATTTTGACACTTGAATGGTTTGAAAAAATAAAAAAGATACAAGTGAAGGAATCTTATGTACACGCAATGTCAGTTCGTTTACCTTAGGGTTATGCCGTACGGGCGGAAGAAATGTCAATGGAATGACTTGTTATGATTATTGTTTTCTGACGCTTTATAATGAATTTAAAACCTGTTGAAGCATTTTCGGTATGTTGGTATACACAAATGCAAAAACACTGTTGTACAACCATTCTAGAAATAATTATATATTTTATTTAATAGCTATTCTAAACTAGGCTTTGATCAAAGACAATACATACAGGGTGAGTTTTATATGACCTCCCCACTAACTTTTGAAGGAGCAATAATTTTGAAAACCCCTTTGGGGAATGTTTTTATAAGGTCCTGAAGTTTCTTTTGACTTACTTTTCGCTACCCACCCCCTACCCGAAAACCGGCGGGGCCCCCCTAAATTTTTTAAAATGCGACCAACGACCTTTATTTATTGAAAGGTTATAAAACACAAACTCATTGATACCATTAAAATAAACTTACGACGTTTCTGTACAAAATTGCGGCTCAAAACGTTTTAATTTTTTTAAGCAGATAAATGGACGCTGTCTATTTTTGCACTATGAGCTTGATCCTTCGATATTCCACCGAGTTTTATGTCTTTGAAGTTTTTTGTATTTTGGCTAGGTGAAATGGAAACTCAGTTTCTGTACATCTTTTTTGCCAAGATATTCTGATGGAATCTTTACATTTAAAGTTGCCCTACCTAATTTAGGAGGCAGG